>KN716384.1:13976-31318 GCA_000816705.1 Dictyocaulus viviparus
CTTACACTACTATTGAATAGATGAATTGATATAATAATGATAAGAAGGATAAGTGTACTTAATGAAGTTTCTCTTTATATCCTCTTTTTCTTTTCTCTATCTTTATCTCCCTTTTTGCTTGGTTCAATCCCACTATATTTTACTTATTAGGATACCTCTAAGCTTAATAGATTTAAGGGTCTGTTCATAAATTCGGCAATGAAAGGTCTATCGCAGTTGCGCAATGGTGGAGGTGCTACGGTGACACGTAGGTTCGAATAGGCTCATTCCCTGAGGCAACCAAGACCGCCGTTCCTTTTGAGTCGATAAATTGGTACCAGGGGGATCTGTATAAGATGGTTAGCAGTGACGTGGTGAACAGTCATGCATAGACCAGACTTGTATTTAATCACCTCCACCATGTGGCATTGAACACGAATTCGTAGGGTCATCTTGCGACAGAGATCAATCAACGCCAAAGCTTATCTATGGATAAATTGAATTTTCGCAAGTCTTGATTCAAAACAAATAAATCTTTAATAACATTAATCATTATCAAATACTGCCTTACGAATAATTTCATGTCGCCCAAAAAAATGAATGCTTTTAATTTATTCATTGTTTTGACTAGAACAATACTCAATAACTTAAAATTTTACTCCACTCTATTTGGAGTCATGGTTTTGTTACAAAGAATATTGTAATATAGAAAGCCACATCAAAAACCAAAAGCTAGAAAACTACGCAATCCAGGTGTTTGAGTTGGAATCCGATTGTCAAATAAGCTACTGAGGCTAATCTAAGCTATGAGCTACCTCCTCAACTCATAGATTGACTAAAATCGGCATTGATTATAGAATCAGACCGAGAATCGACGTTGAAATAAGTGTTGCCTAAATCTCAAGTAACGTTTCAGATGAGACTTCTGATGATACTGAAGAATACACTTAATATGATCGGTGTCATTCGAATGGCGAGTGACGGAGTTGATAATAAGCAGAAGACGTTACTTATCGGAAATTTGAATAGGGATGGTCTAGTGAAGAACTGCACTGAACAGCAAACAACTACTTATTTACGTCATCGTCTGCAAAGTTTTGCAAAAAAACGAAAATAGACGATAATAATAAAGAAAAAGTAGCAGCTGTATAGGTTAAATTTGCAGCCGTTGAAAAACAACCCTTAGAATCTACTGAAATTACTGAGCGAATTCGCCAACGACGAATACTACTGTACCATTATTCTTCATTGTATATCTGAATAAGTAATTCATTGAAAAAAAAAACATTCAAAATTAGCCGTATGATTATGCTTCAAAAATATTTAAGCATATCAAAGTATATGGGGTGACCAATGTGCCTAACGTTTAGTCTTTTCTATGAGGAGGTTTAGCTTGACTCATATTGAACACACTTGTTTGTAGAACGTTTCATGCATCCAGCTTCATCACAAAATCCTAACATCATATTTGATTCCTAGAATTAGGGTTTAGATGATAAGTTTTTCAGCTATTTCCCATGCATTCATTCACATATGGACAATTCTCTGTTAAATTAAGAAAAAAACATCAGTGTATGCTCTAACTCAATATGAGGTGATGTTGTTTTCTTTCATGATTAGCAACATTAACCTCTTGATGATTCTGATGATATTCACACTGTTCGACTCATAAAAAATGAACGTTCATCGGAAATTCCATGCAGCTTATGACTTGTATCATAATCCATATAATGGTCATCTAACAATAATTAAGCTGAATAAGTTTCAGTTGAAAAAGTGACATGGCATATCATTCAGCCTTGTTATTAAATTATTTGAAGTGATCATCAGCTTAAGCAGCTATGAACGTTGCACTGATGAAAAACTATTAGATTCGAATTCAAATTTATCCCTCACAATCAAAGCATTTTTTAGCTCTCAATCTAGTGTTAGAAAACGTTCGTGTGATGTTAACAGAATGAATCAGAAGATAAACTAATTAAGCGTTTGTTCGAAAACTTATTGGTTCTATGAATTCTTCGCAATAGGGCATTGATATTAGCGTACTTAAGTTCCAACATAAGTCAACAGTTGTGACCCAGCATCACTACGGTATTCGGCTGACGCACATAAATTACGAGGAAAACTCTCAATTATGACAGTTAGAAAGGTCAAAACTGTTAGCCATTACAGTGATTTTGGTGGAAAAGTATGATGGTAATAAACAAGTACAACGCTCAAGGTTAAGTTACGCAGGCACGAATCACGCTTGCTGTAGCAACCAAGCCTACTAAGCCGTCATACTTACGGGATTGGCACATTGGTGCCATGAAACCTGGATAAGATTAGTAGTATTGAGTTGGTAAAGGACGGTCAATTCAAGTTACTGTATAGATGAGGTTCTTATCTAACCACCTCAACGATATTACATTGAACACGAATGCGTAAGCGCATTTTGCAGCAGGGTAATGATCAACTCCAAAACTTATCTTACAATTGAGTAGTGGATTATATTGGAAAAAAATTCCACAACTCACGGACAGACTATACAACGATGGAAATTATTAGGCTTTCATGAGTGTATTAAAAAGTGAGAACTCATATTATTTGACATTATAAAACCGTCTGGTAAAAGTATAACCTTGATATATTCGTCCTCTAGTAATATGGAAGTTATGAAACTGACTCAAACAATAACTTAATATTGATCCTTCAAGTGATTTTCAAACACATTGAGATATTCTCTATGATGCTAAGCGAGTCACGAAACATGAAACCTCAGTCGGAATGAAATTTGAAGGTATTGTCGGGTGAGAGCTGATAACATATTCACCTAGAAATTATAAGTGAGGCATTGACCGATTGCAAAACTTAGAATTCTGTGGTAGAACACAAGACCGAACATCTGTAGATGACGATTCTAGGGATGTGAGTGTGAGGTTGAGGTTCTAAATGTCGTGGCTCACTCAGCATCATAAGAGAGGAAAGCGACTACGAAATATAATCATTGATAGGAAATAAATAAATTGTGAGACAATCAAAATATTAGCGATAATGTTGTTGTCTTTGGTGTATTTATAATGATGTTTTGACGAGTTGGAAAACTTCCTATGAGTTTTAGCTTAATTCTGATGTCTTCAGCGAAGACGATCAATAAATCCATCATAGAGCATAGATAGATAGGGCAATGGGCCTTCTAGCGTGTGACTCCATCCACCATGAAGATCACCACCATGAAGATCACCACCATGAAATACAAAGAAGAAGAGAATGTGAAATTGATAGGACACCAACAACGCGCATGAGGACGGGTTATTTAAGTAAACAAATGAATAGAAGAGAACTCAAAAACAGAAATTAATGACATCACAAATGACTCGTTGACAAATGTGAGTCAAAAACACTGATAGGTGATATAACTTGTTCTCTATATATTATTTATTTATTTAGTCTATACTTGTGCTCTATTTATTGTTTATTAATTTACTCTATAGAGCTAAAAGACAAAAACGAGATTTTTATAAAAACAAAAGTCCGGTTAGTGCTCTCATATAATTTTAAAAATGAGGAAAATTTAAGGATAATATTTATATTGAAAACAAACGTGAGTAATAATATAATGAGGAATGGAAATAAGGTGAATTACACTTTTTGTCACTTGTCACTCAATATATCGATTAAAATCAATTATAAAACATGAATATTATTTTTTTTTATAATAGAACACATCAAAGATCAGCTCAATAGGTGTGAGTCAGTGAGGATGCGAATGAGAAACTGTGAAGAAAGACGTTGAGCTGATTCATTACATTAAACTTTTTGAAAAAAAACGAAGATAGGGAAATAAACTAAAAACTGACAATTGTAGGAGATGAGCTGATGATCAATAACAATTGATATAATCACTGGCACTGATCAATAATCCGATAAATAAAAGAAACACACGATTCTATGCGGAAAATAAGATAAAAGAGAACAAAAAAACAAAGATGGAACTCATTGAACTAACCTGTTGTAGTTCGTTATCGGACTCGAGAGCGTCGAATACAGCAGCACCAACTAACAAATATGTTAGTGTACAAACAATTAATGATAATGTACGAATATTCTGACGTTTCATTCCAACACATCAGGCAGGACACATCACCTGATCCCGATGTGTTTCAATAGGCGGTGAAAAGTACGAATGGACCAATAAGATTGTCCTGTTGATGTCCCAGAAAACGAACTGGTACGAGTACAGTCTGCTTCAATGATAAGGAGGAATATAATAGAGTGTTTCAAACTCGTCCATTCATGAGGATTGATCGTTATCAAAGATTTAACATTAACCGCTTAACTATCATAGTACGTGATATCGAACGATCTGAAATATCATTAAGTGTTGCTTAGACGTTTGAAATAGTTACAGGATTACTTCTACTTTCAGAATTTAATAGAATTTTCTCACAGGAAAAGAACTTCGAAGAAAATATCAATATCAAATCAGTATTGAAGCATATGTGTATGTGTGTATGAACTTTCTTCTCCCGCCTATGAATTATGTTGTAATAGGTGGAGACTCGAATGAAATTCGTCTTAAATTCCTCATTGACTAGCGCCCACAGATGTTAAAGAGTCTTGAAAATGAGTCAAATAGAATACGAATCCACCTCGTCGGATCTGCAACTTTTTCTTTCTGTGCAGCTTTATCGCATTTGTTTTATGGTGAAAAAAAAATCGTTCCCGTAACAAAATTCTTCCACCTAACATTCAATGATGCTTCTTCTAAGCCTAAAAACAGGACAAAATTCTATTCAATAACGATAAAATGAAAGACATTTGTCATTGATTCTACTGAAAATCTGTCAACAATCAGCCTATAGATTAATCACACTTTTTTTTACTCTGATGAAAGCAATCTATCACATCGAATAAAATATAGATGAACTTTAATCTATTGGTCATTTGGCATACTGTATCCGTAACTCAAACGTAACAACGAAGAACGTTGACTTCAATCCTTCTAGCATTTTCTCGGATTGCATTGTTTTTTCGCCTACAGTAATCATTGTGTTATGTTACAGAGAATTTCCTAATTAATACTATTTCATGCGCGAGGCGGAAATCGCTGCAACTTCCATCAATTTGATCCTCTTTATATTATTAATCTTGCCAGGTGGTTTGTTGTGTGCACAACCACCTCATCCTTAAAATCTGAACGAATATTTACAACTGATTAACGTGAAGTTGGAGACGACCACTTCTTCCATCAGAATGCCGAATGTTATTCGCATAAAATCAAAGTTCAGAATTCAGAAAAGGTGATACAAGTACTCGAATATTTCCACTACTCAACAATCGTTCACTTCGAAAACGATCCTACCAATTCATCAATTGCTTACGAATGGTGGGTCGGCTTGGCTTGGAGTAGAACTCGAACTTGGATCTACGGTATTATGCCCTCATGCGCTGTTGCCCATTCTAACACTGTATCACCCGATCGCTACATCTTAACTGTGTTTATTTTAAAGAGGAAAAAGCCTCTATTATCCATTCTATGATATGTTTCTTACAGTAATGGAATTTCACAGCATCAATCTTTCTATGAAGGCGTTCAATAGCCATTAAACCAAAAAAAAAAACTAGAAAAATGAACTCTAAAAAATGCCTCCTTTGTAGTTCTGTTAGCGAAAGTGTCGCAGATTAAATGTTTCTGATGCTATTTTATACTGAGGCTTATTGAATATGCATAAGAATATTCACGTTTATCGATTTTATAGAATGTTTTTCTTCAATATTATCTTGACAACTCTAGTATTGCAGGATCTAAATATTTTTATAATGGTGAATAGATTACCTTTGTACTTTTTTCTTAAGAGGAATAGGAAAAGAGGCTTTAAAAAAAGTGCTAATGTTGCATCTTCATGAGGTCACCTATCCTTTAAAAATTTATAAGCACTTATTCACTAAAGTTACCTTAATTTAAGATATTCCATAAGCGTACAATCGAATTTCTATGTATTTTTACTCACTGACAGCAAGGACAGGCTATGATAGTGTGATATTGTTTTCCTACATTTCTCAGTTAGTCATAAAACTCTGAACCTCAAACGTGACTCGAGTACATCGCAAATTTCCAGTCTGTGTTGTCATGTTCGATTGCCCTATTGAACTCTTTATGAGTCCACTTAATGTTTCTAACTCATTGTCACTCATTTTAATTCGAATACATTTTGCTTTAGTTTTTATATTATTTTACATACAGAAGAAAATTACATTAAGAGAACAAATATGAAACATTTTGAAGGAAATGTTTACACGTGAAAAAATTTTTCGTAATCATCACGCTCCAAATAATCAATAATTTTTTTGTTATTCGATTAAGTTTATTACATTTGCCATTCTAATTTTGTTTACAAAGAACAATATTAAAACGACTGATGTTTATTTTTTACAAATATAAACAAAAAAAATTCGTAAATAATCCCTATAAACGATCATGACGAGCATTACAAAATCCACATGATTGTCGACAAAAAATATGCATAACTATCGGAATTTTTTGACAGAGTTCTGTTGAGATCCATTTTGTGCAGAGTTTATGAGAGTCACGACATTGATTTGTTCCTAACTGCTGAAAAAATTTACACTATGTATTTATTGAAAAAATCAAAATTATTCAAACAAAAGATTATTTGTAGAATAAAAACGTTGCTAGTATCAGATCATAATATGCGTGGATGGAGTAGCGCATTGGCAAGATGCGCTACAGTGATAAGTAGGCGCCAATTAGAGTACACAGGTTGGCGGCCGCTTCACGGCGTACCAAACTCACCGTAGTTGACACCGGTTAATGCATAAGCAGGCTCGCACTCAATCACCTTGTGTCTTGCAAAAAATCGCTAACTCGAAAACTGTACCCATAAGGCCTTACGCGGATTGAGTCACGAATTTCACAAATGCCATTTCACACTTACAACGTCCAACACTCTACTGAGATATTTTTGCTGTACGGAATGAATCTATCAACAGTTTTTCAGTAATGGTAAAATGGTTTCTGTTTTTTATAACTAACGACTCTTGATTTTGATTAAAAATCAGAAGCTTACCGATCTCGTTAAGAAATCTTCATCCACATCTGCTTTCAAATTTTGAACAGGGCTTTCTGTTTTAGGAAATAACGTGGTTTCTAAAATTGTGGTTTCTTCCCATTGCTGTGGGCTATGAGGATCCTTCTCTTGAGCTTTTAATAATATTGTATCCGATTTATTGGCGATTTCTTTTTGAGGAGAACTAAGTCTGGACGGTCTTCTGGATACATCAGTGATATCGTCGCCATTGTTGCCAGCCTTTGTAACATCATCAACCTCGTCGTTGTTAGCTTCCATGCTTCGTCTGAGTCTGAAGTGATCTAATATCAAATCAATATCAACAATCCGTTATCTTAAAAGCCAGTCGTTGTTGTTTATTGTGGAACATCCTAGAAATTCATTCCTACATATCTATGAAATTCATGTTACCTACAGGTTTTTCTATACACATAGAACACTTTTCATTGCAGTTTAACCTATCTTTTTTAAGACTGAAGGTGTTTAAAAATTTCCCACTGCAATTTAAACGTGGACTTTTATTGGCAAGCATTGTGGCGCAGTGGTGAAGGTGTAGCAGCAACACGAAGGCTCATTTCAGTTCACGACTGCGACCGAGACCTACCAAGTCTGCCATACCTCCGCGGTGGATAAATTGATACGTAAGGAATCTGGGTAAGATAACTAGCGCTGGCTTTGAGAAGAGTGGTGAGCTCAAGTCACTGTATATACCAGGCTTCCATTCAACCACCTGCACGATATCACGTTGAACACGAATGTGTTGGGGTATCCCGCCACAAGGGGTTGATCAGCACCAGAGTTTATCTTACCTTATTATTTAATTTCACCACATCTTTCGTATAATTTTCGTGGTTGATATTAGACAATTTTTTTGAGCGATAAGAAGGATTTACAGACTATTTCTGATTTGCATAATTTGTTTCATTTATTAATGTTTCCTTACGCCTCGTCACTCTAAAGACTACGTTTGATTAAAAGCACAGATGAATTATTTATAGAACAGAAAAAAAACAAGATGTGTAAATAATTAGGGCATATTTTTCGCATATAACGTTAATAAATGAAAAATTTGAAATCATTTGAAACCAGTTTGATCTATCAGATCAATATAGATTCAATACCATTATAAAGTTATTGTTTCCCTTCGTTACACAGAAGCTATAAATTTTTCTCAATTTTTTTCATCTAATTTCTTAGCTGATGTTTCTATTCGTTCATGTTTTTTAACTTATTGTTTGCTAATAATTTTTACTCCTATTAAGTAACAAGGAATATTTGGATTTCTTTGCTTTGTAAAAAAATTGCTGAAAATAAGCATGCATTTTTTCATAGTACTTAAAATTATAAAAATCTTACCCCTTATTAATTTGCATCTCTAGAGCTTCGATTCTCGACCTCAAATATTTGATTGCGTCCTCATTTGACTGAATGAAGGCGTTGTTTGTTCCACAAACCGATTTTCGTTGGCCTCAATGATGTTAGCTTTTTCTGCTAACCCTTTTATTTGTTTATTGATTAGTTTTTCATTAGATAACGGATCACTGAGTCTAATTGAATCCATGTGAGTATCCAATTTCTTATCTTCATCATTTTTATTTATCATCAGTTTCTCATGAGCAAGAATGAGAGGTTCTTTCGTTACGTGATTAACAGTTTCTATCCTCTCCAACTTTACTGTAGATTCTGATCTCAAAACTACCTCAGAAGGTGTTGTCTTTGATTCTTGTACTATCTCTTTATTCTGTAATTCTGGTGTTGTGGTTGTTTTTTTCGTTGCAAGTTCCGTTGTGGATTCTGTTTCTGCTTTTTCTTTTTTCTTACTCGCAAAAAGTTCTTGCAGATCTATAAATGGATGTTCAGGTTCTTTACGCTTCAGTGCACGTACTCTTTTCCTCAATTCAGCTATCAGTAGGTCAGTTTCGGCCATCATTATAACATCTAACACATTCGTTGGCTTTGCCGTTGTGGTAGTAGTTGAGTTGAGTAATAGAGTTGAAGTTTGTTCCTGAGGTAAAATTATCGTCTTACTTGTTGTAAGACTAAACGTGTCTTTTTCGACTGTTTTTGGTTTTGTTACGGTAGTGGGCCTCAGTGTGGTGCTAGCAGTAGCTTTTGTAGTTGGTATTGCTGTGGTGGATACTGTAGTGCTTGATGGTTTCTGCGTAGTTGTGGTAACTTTGGAAGTTGTGCTTATAGAAATCTTCGGTGTATTTGTAGTTGAAAAAGCAGCTGTTCTTGTTGAAAGTTTAGTCGTAGTCGGTATAGCTGATACTGTCGTTGAACTTATCGCCACATTAGAAGCGGAAGTAGGTGTAGATTTTGTCGACAGAAGCGTTGTTCTCCTTAGTAAATTTCTTCCTGATGTTTTATCTCTTGTGCTGTTAGCATTTATAAATGAACGTCTCCTGAAAGGTCGAGATTGCTTTCTGAAAGGCAGTTTGAAACGCGATGATGATTTCAGACGTGTTAGTGGTCGAGCACGATCTCGTATTCTACCTGGTCGACGTGTAAACGGAAACCGATTCTGTAAATCGATCATTTTGTATACAAGCGAAATAAGAAATCGCAGAAAAAATATGCATGTTTCTAACACTAATATCTTATTATTAATATTTTACTAAAGTTAAAAATATATTTGTCATATTATTCAAAACATCGTTGTTTATATAATATTTCGTTCAGCGCAGTGGCACGGGAGGTAACAGTGATAAACGGGATGTATATCGTAAACTCGAGCTCGAGTCAGGACTAGGACCAACCAAACCTCCCATCCTTTTCAAGTCGGTAGATTGGTACAGAGTGATCTGGGAGGAAAAGCCCTGACTTGATAATATACTACTCTTCTCAACTCATTATACAGAGTAATTCTATCCAAACACCTTCACTACAACATCAAAAATATGAGAGCCCCATCTTCATAGGTAGATGGGATTCGCCAGTGTTATCCCTTATATGAATTTTCAAAACGTATTCACAAAATAGAAATGTTATCGATAACATTTCTTCATTTTCAAGCCAGCTGTAAAAAATGACTGGAGTACTGCTTGAAGAAACCAATTATGAACCGTTTTATTAGTCTTTGCTGAAAATAGAATGGTTGGAGCAGGACGACTGAGGCATCATAATGATGGCAGTATAAGGGATTTATTCGAGAGCTTACACGTTCTGCTTCAAAATTAGCTTGAAATATTGAAACTAAACTAAACTAATAACTGTAGAGCGGCAATCATAATATTGTAAGTTAGTGTAGCACAAAATTGTTAGACTGAACTGGACATAAGTGTAACATCGTAAATCAAATGTTTCCACTGAGGTAACTAGTTTCTACGATCCAAACTCAATCATTTACTCAATTTATTGAAAGAATCTTCTTCTGATGAATATTCTTCACAGATGATTGTAAGCTGTTTTTTTAGGAATATTATAATTCTTTGATTTGTTGCCGTCATTTCATTGGAAAAGCATTCAGAAAATCTACAACAATTTTTGCAGTAAGACGGTAGCCTCGGAAAAATCGGCTAGAAAACAGAGAATTTCTTTCACATACTTAATATCTTCACCGTCTATAAGTTTTTATGCAAGTACCTCAGTGAGGAGAATGGAGTTACTAATCAATGTGATTATGAAAAGATATTTAAGGCGAAAAAAAACTGAAAATGAATTACAGCTATCACAATAAGGAATACTTCCTATTAAATCCTTCCGTGAAAAAAAGAGAAAGAGATTAAAAAAGTGAAAGAGGTAGAATTTTTCTCTTATATTTCTATTAAGTCAAATTTTACATATTCTATTAAGCATCATTGTTTTTTTCTTGAACTTATTTGTTGCCATATAATTACGTTTTACAACTTTAATACAAATTTAAGTACATTCATAGTTTTTCAAGAAATGGAAGATTAATAAAGAAATTACGAGAGCTTACATTCAAAAGCTTATGTTCTAATTGTAAGCGTTCGTTTTTTGTGCTCCAGTTAAGACCACAAATCCAATAAATTTGACCTACCGTATGAACCACAGCGAATATTTATGATATTTATAAACTAACAAAATCGACATTAATTTATTTTAATGGTCCTCACAGGTATTTGCAAATCCCAGCAATTTTTCACTTCTTTCTTTCTCGCGTAACTCTCGTACATGACGGTGGTCTTTCGCGTGCATGTTAACATTGGCGCGAGGAAATTTTGCTAGTGTAGCTTCAGTTTCCTGGATTCCTGGCATAAGCTTGCTCAGGCACTCTTATGCTCCTCACCACAAGCAGTCACTGGCGTTCGTGAATTGAAAAGATGAGCCACGCTTGTGATTTTATTTGATCAACACGGTGACGATGACCGACAGATTTACTCTTAGCTTGGCTTTCGGGTAGAAATGAAAATCCCAGATGCACCTTCCAGCCACGTTGAAGCAGTAAACCATTCGGGAAGGTATTATATTACTGTATAGTTATAGTTACTTTAATAAATTCCCATCCATCACAAATAAAGCTAGAATTTTTCATTAAGTACAAGTCAGTTTGCACGATTTGCAACCAAGGCTAATATCATTGATGTATATTGATTTCATACAAACATTTGAAGTGAACTGTAGATCAAGTAGATCGGGCAATTTGACTCAATGAATTTTTTGAATATAAGTTGTCTGATACCTTTAGCGTGAAGACGTTTTGTCTTTTTAACGATCGTATTGAGTTGAACAGAATCGTATTGCTGAATGTAAACTCATTTTTCACTCGTCGTTGCGATTGATCAATATCAAAAATGTAGCAATTCTTTTTTATGAGAATTTACAAACATTATATGCCGAGTACCTGCGTTCTGAATCCAGAGGTGGTAAACTGGAGGTTATTACAGCGGCTGACGCAGTTGTAGGCGGTTCAGTAGTAGTAGTAGTAGTGGTGGTAGTAGAAGTGGTTGTAGTAGTTGATGTTGTGGTTGAACGTGTAGCCATTGGTACTATAATACTGTAGCTGAATAAACTACCGCCAAAGAATGAAAATATTAAAAAATTTGCATACAAGAAAGTCGATTAATTGTCTCTGTGAATAAAATGGCGTATTCCCTCATACAAAGATCAGGAACTGAAAAAAAATTATTATTGGAAATATAATAATAGTAAGCGAAAACCGAAACAATGGTAGAAAAAGGAACAGAAGCTTATCAAAGTTGTATTTTAATGCGTGTAAGCTTTTACTGCTAAAGCGTCCGCGTAGAGTAATGATAAGAGGGGTCGCATTGATATGAAGGTTTGAATCAGCACACCAAAGTTCGAGGTCGCATTCAGGCAAATTCAACCCTTCCTCCATTAACGTTCAGTGTGTTGGCACCACTCTACGGACTGGAGTGGTGAGAAGATAAAGCTAGGAGGGCAAAAGAGGGTCATTCTATGAAAGATTGGTTATCTACCTCAAGTTATTCTAATTAAAACTCGAATTTAAACACTTCTATGATATCATGAAGAGAAGCGAATGTGTAAACATTTCCTCACAGGAAGGTAGATTATGCTAATGCTTACTGTTAATTTAGAGACAAGCGAAAGAAAAGTCTTTTGCATTGTTTACCATTCAGATTACAGTAGGGATAGCGATGCGATTGAAATGAAAATCCAAAAACAACGTGTATACCTCAACTTGAACTTAATAAATTTTGGAGTTTAGAGAAACACAGCTCATTACATCCCCAATTTTATTATTTTTATTAATTAAGAAATTGTGTGCCGTTAAGAAGCGCAGAATAATAAATTTTATTTGCATTAGTGTTCGATTACAAAACTTAAAAGATTTTCATTTTTTCTTCCTACATTGTTTTTTCTCCTTATTTGTTTTTGTTGACAGTAAACAACACATTGTAAACAAGTATTGGGAGTGTTAGGAGTTTCTTATTCACTAAATGAATACAGAAACTTATTCCACCTCATAGATGATCCTCAATGATACCGTAAGAATTTCTATATTTATTGAAAAATTCTTACGTTTTTTCTTCCAGAAAACGAGATCAATCTTTATAAAAAGTCAATAATCTAGAGAAATCATTGTTTTTTACATGTGTGCTTTGTATTTTAAAAAAATACTATAAAATTTATTTTACAAACAACTGAAACAGTTACATACTTGCATGACATGTTGGAGAGTTCGTGCTATGTCGAGCACATGCTGAACGACTGATAAGTGGATCACCACAATCACAAGCGAACTGCTTAGACTCGTCCGGAAATAAAAAACGTGGATCACCTTCCGTTGTCGACAAATCACCTAAAGCATGTTCTGCATTCAAATATAAACATATGATTTCACTCAATAATTGAGGCAAATTTCATAAAATCGTTATATGATAGGATGTATTCTTTAACAGTCAACATATTCCCATGAAATTTGTCTTAGATCTTGGATTTTATGCATTTATCAATTAACTATCAATAAATAATCATTATGAAGCCGCATTTATGTCTTTGATTTCAGTGACTCATAGATGTTTCTCATTTTACCTCACACCCTCAACCCAATTCTGAACAGTTTCAAATCAAAATATAAATCTTTGGCATCCATCAATCTTCTCCTGCTACGCATTCAAATTCAACATGAATACTGAAGTCGACTGATAAGGATGTTTTTGAGATGACGTGAGGTAATCAATATTTAGTTGTTCAGTATTATTCATTAAGTGAAAAAAAAACTTGAGGTCTGAGTCTCAATCGTAACAATCAGCACCTCTTAACACTAAGTGATGTACTGTTCAAATTTAAATTGATAACAACTACTTAATGAAAAATTCTCTTAGGATTTTACAAGAATTTAATAATATTTCAAAATAAAACTATTTCTTGTAACTCATTTATTGTTTTTACTTTTTTTTATTTACTTTTAAACTCACAAATATAACTGTTCCGTTCAAGCCACACATATAGGTCCGGTTTGTTCATTGATAAACTTATCGACCAAACTAACGCTGCGGACAAGATCAATTGCCTCATTCTAGAAAAATCATAAGCTTTACCGTAAGCAGTCAACAAGAGGAAAATTGTTTTTCAAGGATAGCAACAATCAAATCATTTTTCGTGGCCGTTTACTAAGCAAAAATACTAAAAAATGGCTAAAAAAAAACAACAAAATCAATAATAACAATGTATTAATCAAATAATAATTGTTTTTAGTTTTTATTTCATTGAATACAGTAATATTTGATCCATTAGTGATGTTTTTAAGCACCTAGCCTCCACCGTAACGCAATGGTAGGAGGGGCTGTATTGGCACAGTGATATGAACATGATATACACTGGTTCGATTATGGGCCTGGACTTACTTCCAAACTCTTAGGAGAAGAAGATGGAGTGGTAGCACAACAAGAGGGCAAGCTGTACTGACTAGGCGGTGGATTGTTCCTTTTAAGTCTTGGTATCATTAACATTCAAACACCTATAAAAACTATGGGTAGTGCATCTTCTTAATGAGATAGTTTACGCCAATGCTTATACTTATTCTTATTCTATTCGGTTGCTATGTAGCTGAGTGCTTGAAGGTTTCGATATCAATTTATTACAGGGTTTTGTTAAGGGTCTACAATAAAATCATTCCAATAGAGTTGATAACATTCTGATGACGTTGTAGATCAGATGCGAGAAACAACACTCTCTTTAAAAACATCTCTAAAAACAAAGAGAAAAGCTTTCCTCTTTTAGAAAATACACTTTTTTCATTGTTCTTAAAAATTTACAAAAATTACTTTGTCTTTATAGCACTGGGAAGATTGAAGAGGTTGTGCAACAGAAGAAGAACAAGAAATGCGTCAAGTAACAGATCAGTGCACAATTTATAAGCTCAAATTATGCCAATGAAAAATACATTTACACACTTATAAAAACGTAGTCGTGCTAAATGTGGTGGTGTTTTTAAAATCAGCACTACGATTTTAGCCGTATTCAACCCTCAATCATATGAGGAATTAAGTGAGATTTCATTATGAAAAGATTCTGGATCTCGTCAATTTCGTCGCTAGAAGAAAAAAGGCTATTTTGTCGTCTCTACGATGCAGTTTAGAAGGTGTCGATGTCGTTATGTCTACTCTTCGCGTTTTTTCTTTCCAAATAATATAATGACCGGAAAGAAATTTTCCTCAAAAACACAAGGAAACAAGTTGTTTTCGACAGAGAGACGGTTGAGTTGAATTCAAATGCGACTGATGACATCTTCTACAGTAGGTGATTTCATCTTGTAATTTACTACACGTCGAGGAATATTTCAAAAAATATCGTTAAATTGAGGACCAGAAAAAAAACGCATGGAACTCAGAGCCAGAATTTGCATCACTCATAGCCATCACTCATTCACTTCGACTCAGCTACTATTCAAATGTCTCAAGAGAAAGATAAAGAACTTAATCAATATGACCTAGTTTACCTCAATTAATATAACAAACATAAATATTTTCAATATTTGAAGATGTGTTTTTCAACTATTTTTATAAATACGACATGAGGAGTTATGTCGGTTCTATCCGGACCATAAATTTTCATCATCGATTTGGATTTTTATTTATTTTACTTAATTACAACGGCAAAATACCATGCGAACCTTTTTGGAAATTTATTAGAAACATTTTTATTCTATCTGAAATTCGATCAAGGTAGAATTATCAAAATTTTTGAGGATGGTTTTTTTTTCTTTGAGGGAAAAGAGAAGAACTTAAAAAAGTGTTACTAAAATAAATGACTACAGAATGATTTGTATGCGGTTGAATTCACTGCACGAGGAAAAAATGGTGTACAATAATGAGGTGAAATGAGGTAGATGTGTACTCATCGACGGTAGAACGAACCAGAACTATTCGACAGTTTTTCACATGTTTTTCTTAATGCGTAAGCGAAATTTTAGACGAAAAAAAGTGTTTCTGCAAAAATTTAGCTGAGTAATACTTGTATGATTAAAAAACTACAATGTTTACCAACTAACAACTACCAACTCCTTCAGAGTCTTTTAGGTAGATCATATTCTCAATATGAAATAGAATAGATTTTTACTCTCGGTAAATCTTACGTGTAAGAGACTTCATATACAAGCTAGGATAAGATAATCTCTGGCGTTGATCATTCCATTGTGGAAGGATGCGTTAACGCATTCGTGTTGAACGTGATATCGTGGAAGTGAATGAATGTGAGCTTCGTCTATGCAATGAGTTTAGCCGACCACCATTCACCACGTCAGTGTTGCTTATTTCACTCAGAATCCTCTGGTAACAATTTACCGACGCCCAGGAGATGGCGGACCAGTTAGACCTTAGTGGCGAAAGGAAACCTGACTTTGATCTGCCTATCGCTGTGGCAACACCACTGCTAGAATGCAAATATCATATGGGAAATATGGGTCCAATTATAATCGTCATTTTTTTCACTCATATAAACTTTCTTACTCACTGATTTGCTGATACCAATTTGAATTCCATTGCTTACATATTGAGCTCATATTTATCAAATCTGATAAATCAAATTTAGGACGAGAATACGGTAGTGAAAACGTCCAATCTGTCATAAATAGAGGTAATCGATAATTATTCAACACTATCCTTCCATTATTTATCTGATTCGTGGAAATTCTCAACAACTCATAGAGTACGACGATGCACTTAAACTCAAGGGAGTGATGAGTTTTTTCTTGAATTCCTTTAAAACACGAAAATGAATAGTTGTAACTCAATTCGATATGCAGTATTGGAGGAATATTCAATTAACTACTTTTATATAAGTTTCGGTAAAAGTTATAGACGACATTGAAAACTTTCAGAGAATTGGGTCGATCGTACAAAATGGCACAACCGGCTTCGATTGAAGGTGTACAACAACGGAATCGGAAAGTTTTACTTTACCAGTGATCAACACGAAATTATCTTACAGCTCATTAAACATTTCAATAAAAACACTTTATTCATTTGTAGATGATCATCGTCATGAGGATGATTACTTCAATTCATGAGATTCGATTTCTTGACGAGAAACAGGTTAATGGGAGGTAAATCACAATGGTTTCGTGGTGTTATTTTCTCAATAGTATAAAACACAACACAAAACATCTCAACACTGATGATCTTATGAATCGATAATACGATTTATTGATTGATAAGTTTTAGTTTTTGATAGGAGGATAACTTCTATCTGCGATATATAAGAAAAATTTCTTAACAAATGGAAAAACATTTGAATATCTGATAAGAAAAACTGGTGCTCGAAATACACTACTAAATCACTATGATTAGAATATTCAAATTATACAAATTTATTATTATTATTATTATTATTATTATTATTATT
>KN716384.1:38749-64546 GCA_000816705.1 Dictyocaulus viviparus
TGGACCTACAAAGCGAACAACCTGACGGATCGGATGCGATTTCGGGTCCGCGATCGGTGAATCTAAAATATTATCGATTACTTAACAAATATCAATGAAATTAACCGATTGCTTATGTGACTCAACATATGCAAGGAATCATAAGTTGAAAAATGTTAGTTAATTAGCATTAATAATTTACGCCAATATTTTTCACCTCAACGTGAAGCTGAAGAATTTTCCTCAAAGATGATTTGGATTCAAACCATAAATAATTAAATACCAAATGGTTTTCACGATGACATTAAAATGTCTCTGTAGCAATTTATGCTAGAGAATTTGCTAGAGAAAAAAAAAATGTTGTGCAGAATTGTAGGCAAAGGTTTCTTTCCCGGCAGTAAAAAAAGATGATGAGTCCTCATTTTTGAGGAATAGCTTTATTCACGTACAGGGAACGACTACATTACACAATAATTGTTCTTAGTTGTAAGACAACTTGCAAAGAGCGCGTACTTCAAAGCGTGGTCGGTGTAGCGACACCATGATTCTTCCATGAATTATGCAAGCATGTTTTCTTTCATTCAGGATTGCGACAAGGGACAAAGCTTGAACGGTAGGCGGACATTAATTTGGTATCGCCAGTCATCTTGATGGAGTGCCAAGTCATTGTGGTACTCATCTCCTCGTTATCTTAAGCGACTAGGAGGGCTTAGTGTATTTCTCAGCAAGACAGAAAATGTTAATGTCTATACTTATTCCGAATCAATATTGCTCTGCCAATTCTAATATCTCATGAATAGGCAGTTCAATGGGACCATTAAAATAAATACGCCCCGTATCTCTAGAACGAGCTTTGCTTTATCGCGCGCTACGATTGATTTAGAATATTCCTGTTCAACCCGTTTGATCTCAATCAATAATTCACGAGATCACATCCAACATATGTAAGAATAAGGCACCAATGATCAAGGACAGAGAATGTTTTATGACAAATTTCTGTGTGATATAATGAAATAGATCACAACTATAAAACCGTATGACGTCATTGGCGATTTTTTCAGAAGCAACTAAAAAGATCGTCAGAAATTTGTCAAGTGTTTTTTTCTCTCTAAATTGATGAAATTAAAAGAATTACGAAACGTGACGTATTTTTTATGGAACATAAATCGTACTAAAAAATCGTATAAAATACAATTAGGATCTTAGTTGAATTCAATTAGTAAGCAAGAAACTCTGAAAAATTTTTCCTCACAATGAAACTCGTTTTACAAAAACAGAAAAAAGCGATTACAAAGCAAAATTGTTAGAAGTCAAATCAATAATGTAGAATATTTTATAAAACGATGCTGTTCAGGTAAATCAAGTTGGAACATTTCGTGGTAAACCGATTATCACTCGTCAAAAGAATCTGTTTGTTGACAATGAAGGTGTACCAGTTCCAGTATAATCGGTAGATCAATGAAAACAGAATTCTTAAGAATGATATGAAATCCACGTTGATCTATTTTGTATAAATCTTGCCTACGGTACTTTCAATGTTATTCAATCGAACGAATTTTAATTCATTGTTTAATAATGTTGTTATTATAACATCGAGGGTTGTCAGAATGTTCTATCAATTCAGTTATTGGCAATTTTTTTTTGTGTTTATTCCTAATAATTTCTTAACAATATTTATTATTTTCTTCTTAGTTCAATTATTTCAACAAATCGAATCTCAGTTGGTCATAAGATCGATTGTCTATTAACCTTAGCATTTATCAAATAAATAAAGTCGTGGGTTTCGTCCTCTTCCAAGCTTGGAACGGCAAGGTTATCCACAATCACGTCAGCCACCACCTCCACTACTGACAACAAAAGAGAAGCTTATCAAACTCATAAAAAAAGTACGTTACTGATACACTTACAATTTTTAAATGAGGTTCCTACTGCGTAGATCAAGTACAGGCTGAACGCCTGGAAATCATATAAATGGACCGTGTGCTTCACTTGAAGTAGCACTCCTGTATACTCTATCATATCACATATGATCTCCAGGTATTCTTCTCTACCGTTCCTAATTAGATTCATGAATTTCACAAACAATCCCTCAATTATTTCCCGAGCTGACGTTTTCTTTTCATGAATGAGGGCGATGTTTTTCCTTCATATACTCATGGATACCTTAAGAAATAAATGGCGGCTTCAATTGCCCCATGGGATCTTAATTATTATAATAATCAATTCATCCGAACAAAACAATCTTTATTGAGATCTTCGTTTACAGTCTATTTTTCACTCTATTTTTTTCTAAACGTATTGCTATGGGCTATAAATTCGTAACAATTGAAAATGGTTATTCACCGATTTCTAGCATGTTCTATAGGAGCGCACTTTTGTATGTGTGGATATGAAACGAATGGTAATAAAATGAAATATTCATCCCGTAGTTGTGCTGAGAAGGCTGCAAAACTCCGAACATCAGGCGGGACTCGAACCCACAAATACAGATATCCGGTCTGTCGTGCTGATCCATTACACTATCGAGGCCCTTGCTCTATGACCCCTCAATGCTTCACTTATAGTAAGTGGGTACCATTATCAGTACTCGCCCGTTAACGGCTACCATTTGATAAGCCGATATCGGCATTGCATCCAAATATTCTTCATACATAGATTTTGTTCAATTCTGTTTCTTAGATATATTCTTATAGTTCGATTTGTACGTTGAGAATAGAAAATAGTTTTTTTCAGCTTCTCACGTGTAAATCTTATCTACTCTGATTGTCCGTTCAACAACTTGAAGCGTTTATCAATTCCTTCTTCGACAAAATGTATGATAAAACATTCAACTATATATCTATAGTGAAACCTAAGACCGAAGATCAGTTACCGGGGTTTTCACTTCAGACATAGAGACTATGTGCTAATCGCTGTCGTATCAACAACCGTCCTATTTATTCAAAATTTCACCCAAACAATCTAATAATTGAGCAGTTTAGCCAGTCTGGTTAAAAAGCTATGGCTTGCTATAATTGATGGGCCTTATATGTTTATTGCATTATGTTATATGAGCAGCTCAAGCTCATGGATGGCTTCGAATGTAGAGACAGTTTACAAGTAAGTATTAAGATTTGAAAGGACTTGATCACGCATGAACTATTTTGGAACCCAATACGTAGACGACCTAGGAACACTTTAGTGTTAGCTGGATGGTTGGGAATGTGTTTCAGTAACAGGGATGTTATTAAAATTTAAAGCCATCCCATCCTATCCGTAGGTCTGGCTACGGATATAAGTTTTATAATATTAATGGTTAAAGGACCTCATGCCTTAAAGGTTACTTTCAGCAAATGACCTGTGAAAAAGATTTCTACTAGGTGCTTGTTTGTTATATCATAATCTAACTCTCGGAAAATCACCACCAACTCACATTTATTACCACTGACAAGTATTCTCTTTAGTCCTCTAGCATTTCGCATTCCTCATTTTTATGAATAAGTTTGAGCGAACCTTTACATGTGATAATGATTAAGGTGATATCATGATGTCTTAGACGTCCCGTCTACAAATCTCCGAGATTTCCTGTCAACTTTACTGTATCGATTTTCTCACTGAAAAAGGAACCCGACCAACGAAATTCAGCACAGTTTTGTTTGCTTTTGATAAAAATTCTAATTGAATCAGAAAAGCTAGAGAAGACTGCTATAATAATAGGTCTTAACTATTTCTCGCTAGCACATTCAAGCATCTGAAAGTTTATTTAGGATAACCGGTATGCCACTTCAAACTGTCGTCGTCTGAAAATCATAAGTAGGCTTAAAAACCATGAAAAATCATTACATATGTAATTTGTTACATCCAATAGAAGCAACATGGAGAAAATATGTTTGTGGCTTCCTAGATTCATTGTTCTTCACCGTTGACTAATGGTAGCACCTACAATAATCGAATACGGTAATAGATTGGTGACCTATTAAATTCAAACTCATCATGTGAAACAAGGAGAATCCCTACAAGACAATATTAGACTAGTTGACGTCAGGCTTAGGGCTTATTTCTCTTCTAGAAGCCTTGGACGTAAATTAGATAATTGCTCAAGTTGAATCACCTTTATGCACCTCTATAAATACGACGTTCGACAGATTGGAATCCTTAGTATTTTCACCCCTTCAATAGTAATATAAAATACCATATATACCATAATCATTATCATATAGGTCGACTTCTAATCAATAGACGAAAGTGGTGCAAAAGTGATCACGGTAATCCATTGATGTAAACACGGCAAAACCGCAATCACTCTTAATAACAATAGCTCATGGTGATAAAGTGAATTAAATAAAATTGGAACAAATAAAGATTTGTTAATATCTTGACATCTTTAAAAGAAAAAACTCTGTGATTTAAGTGGCTATTGTTATTGATCGTTCTTAGAGACTAATTATGTAATCTTATTGGGACATATTTGACACTAGAAAGAAATGTAACTCAGCCATTAATTTCTAAAATGAATAATATACTAATAGTATTATTTTATGACTAAAAATTTATACATATTTTCTTCCATGAATGAATATGTAAACAATGGTCACACGATAACTGAACTTTTTTCATTCTTTTTGCTGAACTTCTTTCATTCTCCTTGCTGAACTTCTTGTCACTAATAAAGATGCCACAACCTTTCTTGAAACTTTACACTTCGTCGACTATGATATCTTTCCTCTTACGAATATAATCATTTACGATGCTATAAATATAATCACAATCGGAAGAAGTGACCTTAAAAATCGTACGAAGCGCTTCGTCGTCGTATCCCAATACCAGTCTATGGCGACGTTTAAAAATCGTTTACACAACAGAAATGTCATCGATCAAGCAGGAAAACTAACTGGATCGGTCACATCGAACGATTCAAGGACACTATCAGTTGGACAACACGTGTGTAATCAACTAGATTCGATGTGATGAAAGGATAAAATACTTTAAAGATATGATAATGATGATCATCAGCTTTTGTGAATGCGCTAAATAGAAAGATATGTCTTCTTCAGAAATGAGAATACAACTAGTTCACAACTAGAAATCACCACCTCAAAAATGTCTACGTTTCCATCTTGATATGAACACCCTTAGTTGGGGTTATACCCTTTTATGAATGTGCTGAATAGAACTTGGTTATTGAATTGTCAATCGCATGATGGTAATATTCCATTTGATCCAGAAAAACCTATAGTTTTTTGCTAGTGCTCTTTCAATAGGTTGAGAAAAATGGAGATGAAAACTCAAGAGTGAAAAAGTGTTGACGAGTTCCTCACTTTACGTCAATAACAACTCTGTCCCATCACGTAACGAAGTAAATAGTAAAATTTCAAGACAACTAACTCATCTGAGCGATTATAACCTTCATTTGTTTGCGATGACCACACCCACTGATTACTGTCGTTTAAAAGAGCAAATAGTCACATAAAATTATTATCAAGAATGTCACGCACTGAAACCTCTCATCTTCTATTACTAGTTGTCGTTCAACTTGGTGTGTTTCTTTTATCCTTATTGTGAGTACACGAGTTAGTCAGAGTTCTTTCTTATCCCCTCTCTATGCAAATGTTTATAGTAAAACATAGACTCACATGCAACTGACTCAACTATTAAGTTCTACATTAATTCAATGACATTTGAGGAACAAAAACGTGTTCTATCCCAATGATTCGGTAGAATTTATGTTTTTGTTATTGTTAGAATAAGTTATCGAATCTAAAATTTGAAATTTTATCGATTCGAAACTCAATTTAATATTTATTTTACTTTTGTACATATTTATTTCTGTAGTAAATAAAGTCAATACAGCACGATAACACAATAGATTATTGATCTACAGCGCTCAGATACACTGCTATAAACAAAAAACAACAACAAAAATCTACTATTGAATCACGACACGTGACTCCCTCCATATTGGTTGTCATCTGTAATGCTCTTCAGTTTCATTTGTTGTCTAAGTTAACGTTAATGATAACGCTCAGTTTTGTTAGAAATTCTTATGAGCCAGATAAAAACCTTCATGATCTACTACTCAGTGATGAATCTCATTAGTTGCAACTATTAGATTGGTGCAAAAAAAAAAGTTGCCGCAGTTCAGTTAACTTAACACGGCATAAACTGTAATTATTTTTGCACCAGCGTAATATGTGATAGACTAACATACTGTGGCTAATGTTTTTTCTTCCGGTGAAGGAAAATCATAAAATGAGTACATGTGAGGTAAAAAAAGACAAATAAGTGTCCTAAATGGATTCCTTACAGTTTCGTTTGTCTGAAATTTATTTAGAGATTCCTGAAATCTACTAACAAATTTTATAATGTAATGCAAAAATTTAGTGTTATCGGAAACGTTAATGGATCGATTTACAATGAAGCACAAAGATCCAAATGATCATATCATAGAAAAAAACGCATTCTTACATCAAATGGAAGGAATTTTTAGACCGAAACCAGTGAGTTATTCAGAAATTTTTCCTTATTCTAAGTAGAAATCGGAGGGTGATTTGTTTACTCTTTCTAGAGACTATGATGAGTTATGATGGTCTTGCATTTGAATAGAACTACTAGCTAGATCTTAATACTATAATATGCCTAAAAACCACTTTGTAAATATAAAAAATTACTGAAAAAATAACCAACTTCATGGATTTGCTTGCTTAAGTGATAATGAGTTGAGTGACAAGTTCATTCTTTAGAAGTCCAACTATTCTTACACTTGCTCTAGATAGAAAACAAAATGAAATAAGCTTTAAAATTTTGTGAACTATAAAGAGCTTTACAAAAACCCATTTAAAAGTCCTGAGTCTATGGATTGATTACACATTTGAAGTCATCATAGAGTTAATTGAATACGATAGTAATCCGTATATGACTTGAGGTTACCAATCTCTGTTAAGTCAATACTGCTCATGCTACCAAATAAATATGTAACCAACTCATATACTTCGAAGAATTGAAAGGATTTGTTAGTTTGGATGCGTTACCAAACCCTTTGTTAAACAGTTTTCAGCGCCCGTGATTGTTTTTTGGGTTAGAACCCGAGCTTTATCACTTTATGAAGAGTTGGTTGCGGAAACCTCTTGTTCTAATATTTTTATTCTTTCGAAAATTCACCTAAACAATGAAAAAATTTCGAGCATTCTTGAATTCATAATCACCGACACTTTGGGGATCCCCAACTTTACCAACTAGTAACAAGTAATGTACACAATGCAACCCTCACAAGTTCATTCATGTAAGCTTCTCAGCGTTTGCTCAACGTCTTGTTTATTGAAGAAAAAAAATTATTGCAGTTGTCTGAAGTGGGTACGTTTCGTGGTCGACCAATTATTGCTCGTCAATGGGGAACGTTCGTTGACAAGAGTGGATCTGTAATCTCTATCCTACCCTACAACGATAACAGTCGAAGAATTAACTCAAGGCCAAACAGATATCATCAATTATAAGCTTATTTCTAATTATATATATTGTATATATATATATATTGTACTATTCCAAAATGTATGAAACTCCAAATAAAAAAAATCATGCACGAAATTTCTTACCGTAGTAATCCAATCAAATTTTAATAAATTAGGCAGAAGTTGCCGTCGAAATTGTAGCATAAATGTAGCAGTACAGTCAAAGAAAGCCACTGGCTTTAATGGGATTAAAGTCATGAACAAGCAGTATTGACAAATTATGGCAACTGAATTCATAAAAAACGAAGTACTAGTTTGCTCTCATAGTGAGCATTTCTTAGCTACTCGTACATTTTATATGCATCAGAAAATAAAAGCGTGATATCTCAGCACAAAAATTTTGCATGACTCTTCGATCACACGGGACGTTGGTGTGAAATTAATTGCGATTATTTACTAAACACAACACCGGATATATCGCAATTACTTTGCTCTAATCTAATAGTGGAGCACAAAAATTGGGCATTAATAGTGACATCGTCTACCGATCCTTCCATTGTGTTACGTTTTCCCATATAGTATCTTAATAAGCAAAAGTACTAAAAGAGATTATTATCATCTGGTTTCCCTGCAAGCTTGACTGGTTATAATGCCGACATTGGCCCACCAAATCAAACTCGTTAATGTGCAAGTGCTAAAGGATACCCACTTAGAAAAGTACAAGCGAAGCATTCATGATCGCAATTAAGCGCCGTAGCAGTGCAATCGACAACACAGCAGGTCAGACATACGTGAATTCTGATTCCAGTCTCGTCTGAGGTTTAAAATTCTACGGTTCAGTCAGCATTACTAGGCATGTAAAAACATCATTGCAACCTATTACAATTGGTAGGAAATTAGTAAAAACCTCGATTAGGTCCTCACTTTTCGTCCATATTGTAGAAATGATAGGCGGTTTTTCACATATCCACGATCAATACAGATTCACGGCACTCTGTCTCACATTTTAAAACCAAACACTACTTTTTTTTCCTGATTTATTCATTTGCAAGACACATAACAATGAACGTTAGAAAATCCAAGTGCTGTGGGAATAAAGAGAAAAAAAGTAAATAACCGGAGATTTGAAATATAATACACAGCTCGTGATAGAGTTAATCCGCATGGAGTTGTAGAAATTGAGGACAAAGAAAATCTGACTACACATCAGTTCAATACGATGTCCAATCATCATGAACTGTTTGATATTTATCTTAGTTTCTATCATAGAAAAACTGCGGACTAATATTTTAACTAAGCGAATATTAACACTTTAGAAAACTTGAAGCAAAAAAGAACTATGTCATGTGGCATCTCACGGGAATGAATTTTCCTACTGTGCAACGATGGTCAATGAAGCAATATTACTACTCAGGTGTTTGTTATAATCACATCATTCAGAGATCTTCGACACCGCATTGTTTTCGTAAAAAACAACAACAATGAAACGGTATCGATTTTATATAGCCTCATTCGCTTATACATGAGAGCGACAACTGGTGATCCGTAGTTAACGATGGCAGAAAAATAGCGGCACGACTAAATCACCCTAACAACAGTTTGAGCTTAACTACATCCAACAAACAAAATAAGAGTTTTACAGAACTACACACATACATACTCGTCATTAAAACAACAAGTTGTCTTATGGAAGTCAATGAACATTAAGGCGGAATGTCAGTGCTGTGTAAGTGATAAAATATGTGCGTCGAAAACATTAAAACGAAATCATCTGAAAATTATTTAATTGGTATCACAGAGGACACCTAGTTGCCGAAAATGCAAAGAGGTATGATGAGTTTAAAAAGATGTGTAAAGCAATATTGAGGCATCTATTAGATTTGTATCACTAGTAAAACGAAACCCGAGTACAAAACATCATTTTGTACTGCACAAATATGTTATTCCCGTCAGCTTATCAAACATTATTGCACCTGTCGCTGTCTAGTTGTAGTGTCTATTTCTTGGTTGATATCTGCCGCCACCGCGACCCTAAAGAATATATTTTAAAAGTGTTTTATAATCTATTTCGAGCCACAATTACACATAATGCATATTTGTGAACTAAGTATATGATAGTAACATTGCAAAGCGCGCTCTGCTTGCTTCAAGGATGTATTGAATTAATCAACAAAATTGATCCACAGCAAAAATTTTCTCTAATTTCAAACAGTGTCCTAAATTTTCTATCAATTCCAATCAATGAAAACCGTAAAACTTCAGTGATTTGCTGATCCTTTATACTTTATAGCTTTAAAACGAAGAAATTTTTAATTAATAATAAACCATAACACACTAAGAGTAAGAAATAAATTAATTAACATAATTACTCTCTATGAATCATTTACATAACTTAAGATTCAAGTCATGCATAACCTATAGTGATAAAAATGTGAAAGTTTGCATCATGAACGCAAACATTATATCATGGAAAGAATACGCATGAGTTTAGCCCCAAAAAATTAATGACATTTGATGATTCATCCAATATATGCGATCATTAAAGTGACATACATATTTCCAATGACTTGTAGGGTATTTTGGAATATTTGAAAATAATCTGAAGCTCACATGATTGTAACCTCCACGTTGCCCAGCACCGCCATACCCTCCACGATAACCACTACCACCTCTTCTTTCAAACACAATTGGTTTGTTATAATTATTAGGCGATCTTTGTGAAGTGTGAGCCATTTTCGAAGCATCCCCAACTGAATCGCCGACTGCAAAAACCTTGATGTAGAAAAAAAAGAGAAATACTCATAAAATAACTAACTCTGCTGTTGAGATTTAAGAGGGCAAAACACCGCAGCATGTGAATTATCTCCGGTTGCTCCACATATAGTGCATGTACGTTTCCGTAGTTCTGGACATATAACCTTACCATCTGCACCACGAATACTAGAAACAAGCTCGGTCATGACCTCTGTTTTTCAAAAAAAAAATGCGTGCAAAGTTAGAATACTATGTAACTTACACATGTGATGTTGCTACTTCCTCTGGCTTTCCTAGACTTCGGCAAAACGTGCAGTCCAATTCGATTGGAGATGAGGATGTGTATGATGTTGGCAGAGTTTGCACAGGAACTGTACTTGGAGTGTCTCGAATATGCAACTCTACATTCTCCTTCACAGGAGCTTCATCATCACTCGACTTTTTTTCTTCCGTTGGAGAAGCTTCTGCTTTGACAGACATTACGGGAGCAACCGCTACTATAGGAACTGTTGTACGTTTCTCCAATTCTGGTTTGCTAGCTGTAAAAATATTTATATACCTTTGGCTTTGTATATAAACAAAATTAGAAACATACCAACAAGTGGAAGAAGCTCTTTGGTGACCTCAGGTTTTGCATCCATCTTATTATGGGCTGGTGATTCAGGTTTCTGAGCAGTCTCTGTTTCTATATCTTTTTCTTCCTCCAGAACAACCTTTTCCTCTGGCTCTTTTTGTACATCTGTTTCTGGATTAGTAGCTACTTCTGTTTCCAATGACAACTTTTCAACTTCAGCAGTAGTTGCAGCTACCACATCAGCCGAGTTCGTTTCTTCCTTAGGAGTATCAACCACTGAGCTTTGTCTAGAGAAGCTTTGGGGTGAATTATTATGCTGTAAATAACTCTCTTCTTAATTATCTATTATCACAATATATGGAAAAAGTCTTTTTCTACCTTACTCTTGTTATGATACGTCGACGAAGCACGAAAGCTGGAATTGGCGTTGATACGAGGATTTCGTCCTAAAAAGTATTAGAGATAAATGGCCACGAAGTCTATAAACCTTTCAGCAAAATACCTCGACCAGGAGATGAATGCATCATGTGTGGTACCCCAAAATGAGGTGCCATTACAAATGGTGGTCCAATGGCACTTGGATGGAATCCATACATGCGTGGGTATTGTGGTGGCCCGTAGCATGAAGATGATGCTACCAAAGGCGGAATGGAAGCCGTCGCACTGCGTGACTCATTCATTGATTGCTGACCAGGTTGCTGCACAATACTCATGACCTGTGGTATCCCATTTGACATTCCCGTGGGCATGCTCATAGGTCGCATGGGCTTAAAAAGTACTACATTAGTGGAAAAACTTTAATGTCGAAGTCCGCAGAGTACTTGTCACGTCCCGGCTAATCCAAATTAGACATAAAGAAATACGTAATTCCAACCTGAACTGGTGGCACAGAAGACACGAACTCTGAATCACCGAATTGTTCCACCAGCATGTGTGATTGCTCCATAGAACTTTGTTGATCTACAAAAGTACAATTAACATAGAGACAAAACTAAAAAGAAACATTTAAGCCTACATACACGCTGGTTGCTGGTCTGAAGGCTGATTCGGAGGAGCGTGCTGGAAGATAAATGGCATTGGTACCATAACTGGTTGTGATGATTCAATCGGAGCATAGCCCATCTCAGCACGTGGAACGAATACAGTCTACAACAAATCATGATTTTTTAAACTAGAAGTTTAACCGTATTTTGTGTTAAACGAAATACTGCAATGAATTCTATTTTTTTTTCAGTTTTTCTTCGAGGAAATTTAAACGATGATTACTTATATGATTCGTTTTTTCTTTAAATAAAGAATTTTCAATTAGAAAATGAATAATCAGACCATATTTGTTTACCAAACAAAATAATCCGAGATTTCAGTGAACTGTAACACTTTCATAATATCTGTCAACGCTTCTCTTATAGAAAGTGGGTACCATTATGGGCATTTGCCCGTTAACGGGTACGATCTGGTGAGCCGATATCGGCATTGCATCCAGTTAAACTGATAATTACCAGATAACCGGAAATCTAGATACAACCACAATTTATATTTACTTTTACAATTATCATAATTGTATCATGATTTGATTTGCTAAGATATTATATCTTATATCTGGAATTGAGTTGAGTTGGCCACAAAACTCGGAACCTCAGGCGGGACTCGAACCCGCCACTTTTTTGTACAATAAGATGTAATAATATTAGTTGACTTGCAGAACGGAAATAGAATGAATCTGCTTCCATACATCAAGACTTTTCCCTTATAAGGATGAGGTAGATAGCAAACGTTTAGCAATATTAATGTTCTCCTCAAATATTTGTGCAGGTATAAATTCTATATTGAGAGCTAAATTGTGAAACATACAACCATCCACATTTTTTCTCACATATTTGACTCTTAACTAAAAACCTTGCAAAAACCGCACTCAGAAAAAAAACAACCTAAAAAACATTATTTCAAGAGAAATAACGGAAGCAAAAGTGATCTATTTTCAAACAAAACAAAACAGTTGAACAGAAAATACACAGCAAATCTAACAAACCGGTCGAACTGTGGATTGCACATACATTCCAGCAGATGGATATTGTGCTGGTGGCATCACTTGTTGATTAATATACTGAGGAGCAACCATCTCAAATACATTTTAGGAAATTGCTCTAATGAAATAGCGGAGAATTGATACAGATTGATAAATACCTGTGGTTGTGGCACTGGTACAACGAATTGCCCCCCACCACGTTGTTGTACAGTCATGAGTGTCTGAGGCGCCTGATTTACAAGTTGCGGTGGCTGCTGCTGCGATTCTTGTAGGGGTTGCCCATTGAATACTAGATGCCCGTTTACAGACTGAACAACTCTGATAAAATTTGCAGGAAAAAAAAGATAAAATTAAATAATAGCAATCCTTAAAGATAAAGGTGGCTGAAGCACACGATTACGGAGAAGTGAAGGAACAACACAGATCTTAACACATGTTAAAGTAGAATGCAGCTATGTTCAGCCTTAATACCTGGTTTTTGTCAACAAGAATGGAAACCCCAAAAAAGTTCGATGTCCATACAGTACACTAACCATTTCATAAAACGACCATGAGCGTTATACACTATAATCCTAGTATCGTAATCTTAAACCAAAAAAAACTGAGAAGAACGAAATATGAACTGCCATTTAATTTCTTTACTCCATTTTCATATCTAACGGAACAGTTGCTTTTCCATATTTCTGATATGCTCAATTTGTTAAAGAAACCAACTCATGTTTAAACGTAGATTACCAATAATACCCTCTCATTTGACGGAAGGTTTCCAATAGGGTTCACAACAATTTTCATAGTAACTCAAAGTGGTTTCGGTCTTCAACGATCTTTATGCAATAGTAGATATCTCACACAACTTGTATTTCTTGTATATTACAATGGACAAAAATCAATGTTAGCCTGACATTAGCCATTCAGTGTTTTACGACACTACGGTATTCGGTGTTTTCTCAAACGTTTAGAAATCGTAAACCATCATTCTCTTGTACAAGTCAACATAAGCAAAACCTAACAGTATGTTCCTAGTATTTCACAACGTTTGATGCACTTGCATTGAATTAATTCAACAGGGACACCTCAAAAATGACTTATACAAATACTCTAACACCTTTCAGTCTTTTAAATTATACAAGTTACCCTTCTTCACTTGACAAATGAATTTACGCACTATTCTATCGGATTTTTTAAAATTGCTTCTGAACATTAAGCCTCATTTGTGAATTTCTGGGATTGTAATCATTATAAACAAATTCTACAGGTGAGGAGATAAATTATTATTGTTTGAAAAATGTTTTTCTGCAACATTACACTTTATAAAGCCGAAAACAACAAGAACACACATAACTAGTGTAACGCGTCTAGAACCTAGATATTAGTCTGCGCTAATGTAGAAACAGAATAAAGGAATCGAAAAATTGAAATTATGAAAAATTGTATCCAATTATCCTACAGGGCATGAGAATGCTGCATTCAAATTGTATGTAGAATCAATTGGTGCAAAGCAACAATGAATTTCCAATAACATCCCAAAAAGCAGTGCAAATGTAGAAACCAGACTCAGATAACGAAGAATCAGAGGAAATGTCACTAGGAAATGTGGATCAGATATTCTTCCGCAAATAGAAATAGAAATTTATAAATTATATAGAAAAAATTTATAGAAAATAGAACTATAGAATAGTATATTATATTATATATTATGATTATATTATATTATGATTACATTATATATTATTATTATATTATATTATTATATTATATATTATTATTATTATATATATTATATTATATTATATTTATATTAATAAATTATAGAATATAATATAGAATAGCTTAAATTTATAGAAAAAATGTTATTCAAAATTAATCTTTCAAAGCAGCATATTCAGATTAAATTGGGGAGAGTGAGGAGGGTAAATATTTCCATTAAGAGCACACAGCTAAATTATTCATTATTCCACAAACATAAAAATCACAATCACATGCTGTTAAATTAGAGTTACAAAATTGTGATAAATACCCTGAAATGAACTTTCGTTTGAAGTCCAGTAAAATACATTTCTAGCTAACACAACACTTTATAATTAAAATAGATATCGCGTATAAACAAAGCGCTATTAGTACCAGATGATGTAAGAAATTTGGCAGTATAAGTAGCTATGAGCGCCCATAAATTACTGAAGATAATAATCTGAAAACGTTGATAGATGTCACCGAAAAGAATGCATTGCGGAAATGTTCATATTACGCAGTCAATCATATGAGAAACGCCTAGGTCTTCGAATTATTACGCTAAGATGTCACACTTGATACAGATTATGAATGGATTTGTTATGTGTACCTTAATGAGATGTCCAAGTTAGCGTTTCCTGTCTTCCGACGTAAATCTACCACCTATTTATCGACTTTAGAGAGGTGTAGAAGTCACAAATTAAGAAAAATAAATCGAACTGACAACTTCGTTAGTTAGCAACTCCTCAGCGTTAACATTGCACGTATACCTTCTCCTTGACATCTTCTGATTTTACTGTGAATGAAATATATTCCAATATAAACCTACTTGCTGATACTGCATCGAATTTGCATTCGGGTTCTGAGTAGATGTATAATAGTGAGGCATATTCTGTTGAATCAAATGGCCCTGAGGATGTTGTTGAGAAAGAAGATCACTTTCGTATCCTGTTGGGATTGGTGTGCGTTGTACTGTTAGTGTGCCTACTCCATTGTTTCCCAGGCCTGAACAAAATAGAACGATGAAAAATCAACAACGATTATCCCTTAGGAGAAAAACCATACGTACTAAACGAGAGCGAACATAACAGAATATACCACTTAGCAGTTATAAAAAAAGTACAATTGAAACACCTTACCATAATACCCTGCCATCTGTGAATAGTTGTTCGCAACAGAAGAGGCTACTTGATGGTTTGAAACGCTGGTCGGTGGATGTGTCATTCTCGACGAATTCGTATCGTCAAAACGTACACCAGTTACATGATGGGATTGATTACTCAACATTGGTTGACTCTGTACAACGAACTCATTCAGAAGATTTTTAATACTCGCATAACTTCAACATGCACGTTTAGCCATATTTACTTGAAGAGCATCGTGATTACTTTGAACACACAACACAAGTAATTGAATTTTTAAAAGCCCCGATAAATAATAACTTCAAAAAAAACTTCTGAAATACAACAATACTAAGACAGTGAAAACTATACCCGATTATAAAACACGGGTTCGCAGCCAATCACTGAAGAATCACCCTCATATCGCGTACCACGGTGAAAAACTGGAGGGCAATCATACTGGTTCTACAAAAGACTAATTATGTGCTATTTAGTATTAACGTGTTAAAGTGAAACCACATAACGTACAAAAACATTGAGCGTCCTAATAAATAACTAATAACTTTTTACGCATTCTGTCGGTATCACAATAAAAAACGAATCAATTAAAATAAATACACAAGATTAAATTTGAGAAATTACTAAACCAACCTTCTCCTTGTCAAAGCTCCCATCGCATGAACCTGAAAATGAGAACAACAACAGCGCTTATAATACAATTTTGAACTCTACTAATTCGATAAAAAAGGACATACTGTATACGTTAGAAGTAAATTGATGTTGGGGTCCAATAGCTCCGTCTTGAGATATAAATTGTGGATGCGGTGGAGGATGTGGCTAAACAGAATTTCTGTCATACGGTGGAATATCGTCATTACCATGCTCACTCTAATTCCGAGCCCCCGTCAACAAGAACAGTTTCGTACGGTTCCGTAGGAAGTAATGTTGATTACACTTTAATAAATTTTATTGCTTTCTTCAATGAGATCTTAATAATCCTATATTTACATAATACACCATTTTAAATAACATATCTTAAACACATTTGCGTTAAACTGTCCGAAATCAGTGCACTAATGTAAAGACGCAATTTGAATAAATCTAAACATAAGGTAACATTCGGTCGAAATACTAACTATTAGACAAAGACTAAAAAATCTGCACATTGCAAGAAGAATAGCTATTTATGACTCCAGAATGCAGAAAGCAGCCTACAGACTTCTAAATTCGACACTTTGTTCTACATATTCAGCATTAAAGTCGTACTCCTGCGGGCTGTTTGCACAGAATCAGATTAGCAGTAAGCTATACTTATGTTCTTAAGCAAGTAAGCAATGTTCTGTTTAATTCAATTCGGAAAAAACCCACAAATCCTGGAGGTGGAACACGACGTTCCTGATGTCTCATTTGGTCATCAGCACCCAGTCCAGAGTCCGGGGTGGTTCTGAACAGCTCCAAAACATTCCACAAAGGTAAAGTTAGTAGCAAATAATATCCGAATAATTTTAGAATATAAACGAACAATATGGAGATATTTCTAAAATTTTACGACAGAACTAGCAACATATGTGCGAAGATTTGAGGTCAAGGACCAACGATGAACAGAAGAGAATCACAATAATACATGTCCAAGAATTGACAAATTTGAGCTACCGAGTGGTTGTTGGTTGTGAGGGAAGACCTGCTGCATAATCGAGCTGAGGATGACCAACAGGACGATCTAAAGGCATCCCGGACATTTCCTTAAACATATGTCTTCAACTTTGTGAACTATCTTCAAAGTTCAAAGATCACGTGAACATCTATGGGTAGCAAGACAAAAAATTATTCACCTAATGGGTGTAAGGAGCAATAATATAAGGGTATTTGAGACTTGAAAAAGATACGTGTAAGTTAAACGGTGATAAGTGACTAATATGTCCTGTATAAGGCGCGAAAGGCTCGCATCGATTGCGTGTAAAGCCGGTGGTAAACGTCCATTTCAACGCGTGAACAGAGCGATGTTGGTTCACGACTTTGTAACGCTCGTGATTTCTCTGTTTTTACACCGTTTTGTAGAGATGTAAACTGAAGAAAAAAAACTACGCACTAACACTACAGATTTTATATTTCTCGCCAAACATCGTAATGATAGATTAGATACCATTATAGTACGAGGGAGATCACTTCAGAAATAAATTCCCATAATTTGCATTGCCAAGTCAGATATGTTTTCTATTGAGGTTGTTACAGCCGACACTATTGATATAGTCAAACTCAGCAATTCTATAATCGAGATATTTCAAAACATAACGTTTAATTGGTTCCTACAATATTCAGTGTTTACTACAAAACAAATAAACCGATGTGTACAGATGTACTGAGAAAAGGACATGCGACGCATCACAGCCATTGGATAAGTTACATTGATGTTATAAGTTCAGTCGTCCATTGGTTTGTCGTCCTGAAAACTGATTAGTGGTTTTTTTTTATAACATAACTTAACCGATTTTATCGTTTTGTTCTATACTGAGCTAAGCTTTCCTCAATATTTAGACCGAGAATACTGAGGTGTAAAGAAATTTCGAATATGTTCTGCATATGGGTTATGCCAAGATGAAAATGTTTGATTTGTGTGAAACTAAACTAAAAGAACTATGTCTTCTAACTTAAGATCTTCTTAGTGGACGAATATGTGATGCCTAAAAACGTTCGTTCCATTTGTTCTCCACCTTGTTTTGTTTTGACTTTCAAATTTGAATGTAGTAAATATATAGTGAATGTATAATAACCGATCTCTGTTTTAGCTTAATGGGTACAATCCAGCGGTTTCGAATAGGGAAAGAAGAGCCAGCAGAATATATTAGTATTAGTTCCCAGCAGCTATACTTGTTGACAAGTTTATATAATTCAAGAGCTAATCATACTATGACTCGGAAGCTCACTCGTTTCGATATCCTAAATACTGGAGAATCAGCAACAGAAGAAAGTGTAGGTGTGGTTTTTTGCAAGATAGAATTATTGGGTACGGCTATTGTGGTTCAATTATGTTCGCATATATCAGATTTACCCAGTTACCAACTAAATGGGTTTTTTATCCTCATCGGTTTAAAATATCATTTCGAGCATTCCAAAAATTATTGAAACAATGGACGCAGTAATTATGTGTAAGTAATATGTTTATGATATTCCGGAATTTTGGTTACATAGTCGTACTATGTTAAGAGATCGAATCACCAAGATATTATATACGTTTCAGCACGTAGATCCTTAATTCGATTATATATTTGTATTCCAATTACCTCTTCTTACTCCTAGTTTTTGACATTGTTTAAAATTATAAAGTGCGATATTATTTTCGGTGGATCGTAGTAAGAAGTATCAGACTTTTAAAAATTAGGTGCACTGCTTTAGATAGACTATGCTCACAATTATTAATTAAAACACCATCGAGAACTACGTGGTCTGCGATGCCTTCGACAAGTAGAAGTGGAACTGGAATCTCGTTCTCAGGAACTAAGAAAAAGTCCAAGGTAAGTTTTTTCACCTTGTAGGAAGAGTCGAAATATTTTGAATCAGTTTTATTAAATGTTGCATTCTGTACTGCTATGATTTTTTCGACATTTATTGATTGCTTTAACATTACAGCACATGTCAGTATATATACTACACTAAAATGTGATCAAACATCGTTTTTATTCACACAAAATGAAAAATAGGTTTCAAGCAGTGTATAGACCAATCGCTGTTCAGAAAAAACAATCGAGTATTCCTCATAAAGGCAAGTACGACCATCTTGCACAACCTTGTCCACGTTGCGAATGCAAGAGGGTTCGTGTCGTGAATACTGGAAGAAGAGATGGTCGAAATATAATGGAATGTACAAGGAGCGATTGTTTGGCTACTATTAAATTTACTAGTATTCCCGATGGCAATCTTATCAACCCAGGAGCAGCGGTAACGATGTTTTTTGCTTCAACGAGTTTTCTTAGCAACATCTGCGACTCTATAGATTGTTTTTAAAAATTACTCTTTCAGCCTGAAGAAATTTGTTGGTATGACCTTAACCAAGAAGAACTTTTTTATCCTCATCATACCACGGTTAATCGATTGCGAGAAAGGTTGCGTTTAGCTGTAATTTTTTGTATCTTACTTACTGGTATTTACAACGAATCAAATATTCAGTCTGAAATCAACGATGGAAAAGCAATACCAGCCAAAAATAAGTTATGATAGTAACGGATGTATAGTCGTTCGCTGCCCTGGCCAAAAAGAACTCGTCAAATTGTTGTAGTTCCTACAATTTGATTGTTTATTTCGTTCTCGATGTTATTATTTTGTCTTTTCTCAGTATCATCTTTATTTATTTGGTTTTCTTGTGAACACAATATGTCTCGCTTTGCAATAGAATTTTTCATGATTTTTTCTATCGGAATTTAATGGATTTAATAATTACCTGTATATTCCACAACATGAAAGTTGTCGTTTAAAGCCCATATAATAAATTTAGCAGTATTTATGTCTGAAAAGACGGAAACGATTGATATCATGGCGGAGTCTAGTGCTTCAACTGAAGACTTCATTCCTGACTTGCCACAAAAAAGTTTTATCGGTATATGTCTTCGCACGACTGAGAATTTCAGAGTAGTAGTTTTCTTTCTTGATCAGTTTTATTTGTATAGATAACTTAATATAACTTTCAAATGTCGAGGTGACATTTTCCAATATTAGTCGGTGATACTTACGATTAAAAAATGTGTACTATAATAATTACTCATTGTGGAAATTAAGGCAGCGCGCCCACTCGAATCCTCATTCCGATCATGATATTGATTATCCAAGAACACCAGATGAGTAAGTTGTGAGGTTATTATGGTAACACTACACTTTCAGTTATTTGCTGTTTCATCAGTACTTTTCCTTTTAGCATGGATTGGGAGAAGTTGTTTGGAGATTTCGCTCGTAATAGGCAAGTCGAGTTTGCTGATATAGGGTGTGGTTATGGAGGTCTTTTAGTAAAGTTATCTCCATTGTTTCCTGATACTCTTATGATTGGACTGGAAATACGAATTAAGGTGAAAGCATGGCATAAAGAAATAAAATATGGTCTCTAATCCGTTGTCTACTTATTACAGGTTTCGGATTTTGTTTGTGAGAAAATAAAGGCTCTCAGAATGCGATCTTCCGATCCGAAAGCCTTCCGTAATATAGCTTGCATAAGGTCAAATGCAATGAAGTATCTACCTCACTACTTTCATAAGCACCAGCTTTCTAAGATGTTTTTTCTTTTTCCTGATCCACATTTCAAAAATAAAAAACATAAGTGGCGAATTATCACTCCTGGATTGTTAAGCGAGTACGCGTACGTGTTGCGACCCGGAGGTTAGTATTTTTAAGTGTACCAACACAGTCATAACTGAAGCTGATAGTGTTCATGCATCCATTGTACAGTACCTTTTATCACTAAAGTGCATGTCCTCGATCTCTCTTTGTTCTGTGATACCAGGGCTTGTAAAAAAGCCTTCAATTATAGTCCTTATAGTTTAGTCTTGTGATTTCGCTCTTGACATTTGCTTTTCAATTCAATTGCTTGAAATCCGTCCATATAGAATATGTTTTCCGTTTCAGGTGAATTATCATTGTGTTTGCAATTTACGATTACCTTTAGCATTATTGAACAACGGATACTCGATGGTCAGCTTCTATAACTAAGTGTTTACCAATGCCCAAGTTTTACATTTGAATTACAAAAAAGTTTTCCTGTTATACTGTTAATCAAATGCACCGAAGACTTGTGCCTGAGTGTAATAGTAGACTAAATGTATCATTTTTTCCTCTTGTATATCAACAATTGATAGCAGACATTTGTTAACTTCCCACTTCTCTCTATCGTGTGAGAATGTAGTTTATGAAATATATTTCGCTCTATAAACTCGCTGAACATCATCATTTTTGCCTAGGATCTTTGTGAAGACCTCTTATTATAAAAATGATAGTCGTTTCTTTCCGTAGTGCGTTTCGCGTCCTACGGCAATCGATCGATTGCATTTTTTTTTCCTACCAAACATTGGTTATACTCATAACATATTCTGCCTTTGATAGCTATCAGTCAACTATAAATAAGGGATGTAAATAGGTCAGTTCTTTATAAATATAGCTTATGCACGATGATATCCTTGTGAAGACAAATTCTGTTCTTGAGGTTGATGTCAATCCATGAAGGATTTTTTTTTTGCATTGATTGCATGAAAATGCTTTGATTAACGCTCCGAAAAACACTGTTGTCTCAACGTATTTCTGTCTGATCCGGATATTGTCTGATTTATTTGTTTTTTCTGACGTAAGTTGGTTTCCCTATTTCATATCTGTGATAAGAGGAATGTCTGGAATGTTTGGTTTTGGTAGTGCGCCAAAATATACCTATAGGTCTTCCGTCCTACTTACGCAACATTCGATTTTCCTTGATTTATCTAAAAGTAGAGAATTGTAACGTTAAAAGATGGGCTTGAATCTATGCAATCTGCGTTCTTAAAGACATCTTCTATTCTTTTGTATTTCGTCAAAGCCGCACGTTGTTGGCTGTTAAACTGTGATGCTATTTCGTCCACCATATTGAATTTTGGCGTAGATATAGCTCTAGCATTCCACGATATTTTTCCCGTTGAGTGTAAAAATCGAGCATCTGAATCGTGTTGCTACTAGCATTATCGAATTCGGTTAAGATTTGTTGATTAAAATTTGTTGTGATTAGTACAACACCATCAGCAAGGCGAACAAGCTGAAGTGGCCAGTCACTGATTTTTTTTTCTATTCCAACTAATTCTAATTTTCGGACAATGCTCCCAGAAGTTCCTCTATTCTGCGTTAGTGTATAGCTCGATTAATCTTGGTGACATATATTTTTCGGTGAAATTGGAACACGACATTTTTAGAAGTTCCGTTAAATAGTTTTGAGATTTCTCTCTGTTAAAATTGCGGTTATTACCTCTCATAAGCGTCAAGAAAAATCTGGCGTGCAGTAAACAGTGGTCCAAATCGGCATAGCAGTTTATATAAATTAGACTCGGATTCAATCACTCCATAATATATTGAGAACCAATGTTTACACGAAACTCACAGAGATAGGTCGGCGCCGAAGATTTTCATTACTTTGGAAGCGCGAGTTTGTCCTTCTTAGTAATCCTATATTCATTTATTTCCACGTTTTTTTGAACTCCTCAACTACACATACCGTATTTCTGCCATTCACCAGCTTAAATTACACAATCGGTGAATAAGAGCCGTCTCAAACCTTTCTATGTGAACTTGAAATAGGGCATCAAAGTCGTTATTTCATACATTTGGGAAGAAAGTATTGATGATGGTTTAACACTTCACAAATAAATCTAAATACTATTTTCAGCAGCAATCTGAATTCATGTTTACCTCTCCCTGATCAGTGTACTTGAAATCGACCTTGTCTGTTGAATTTGAAACAGCTACTGCTTAATTTTCATTCGCTGGTATATCTAAAATGATCCAAGTTCACTAATGTAATAAGTAGTTCAGATATGTTATATACAAAGGCAAGTATACATTTAAACATAAGCGTTGTTTGTTGAAAATTTATGGATTGTACGACTCATACCTTCCACTCATCGCAAATTGTGTTATCATATCAACTCACCATCTGTTATTTGGCCAATTTACCGTTCTAATGAAAGGGGTAGGTGTGAAAAGCAAGTTATTTTACACGACTATTTTTGCAACATAAATTTCTATTTATATGGTCGGTCGCTGTGCACTGTTCGCCTATTCATCGTTGGAATTCTTCCTGATTTATTATCATTCAGTCACAACAATCGTGATCAATGTTCACTCACTTTTATTACGGTTCCCTTCTGATTGTTTTTGCTTTAGCATCATTATTTGAGGTTTGGTTTATACGATTACTGATGTGAAAGAATTGCATGAGTGGATGCTTCGTCACTTTTGTGGGCATCCACTTTTTGAGCGTATTACGAAAGAAGAGGAAGAATCTGATCCTGTTGTACCTTTACTGTTCGAAAGGTGTAGATTGCAATATGGATAATGCGTTGTGTAATTCTATTATTCGTTTCTTTCTTTTGTTTCAGTTCAGAAGAAGGTCAAAAAGTTAGTCGCAACAATGGTGATAAGTTTCCCGCAATATTCAGAAGAAAATATGATCCTATTTACTGATCATTCTTTTTTTCGTCATTTTGTCGTACCTTTAGACAATTTTCAAATTATTTGTTAAATTTGTAAACTTCTAGTATTGTATGCAAATAATAATAATTACATATTTTGTCGTCCACGAGTTGTTGTAAGCTATTATGTTAACTTATCTCCTAATTGTTTTGTTACAAGATTTGAAAGAAGTGAAAAGATTTTAACTGTGCTTGTGAATATTGTAGGTTGAGACCTGAATATCGAATAGTTAGACTTTTTCCTGTGTTGAAAGAGAGATGATTTCAGAAATAGCTGGACATGTGCGAGGTAGAGTACGAGGTTTTGCCTACTCATAATGTTGGAGTACGTTTATCAATTTGTGGTTGGGGTTGCAATTTGAATATGGTATTTAGTATCAATATGCTTTACAATTTGTGGTTGCAGGTTCATCTAACAGCTGGTGCAATTGCTGGTGCAGTAGAACACTGCGCAATGTTTCCTTTTGACAGTGTTAAAACTCGCTTACAAAGTTTATGTCCTTGTCCTGAGACAAGGTGCCCCACACCTGTTCATTCTCTTTGGAGCATAATAAAAAGGTTGGATACCTTTCATAATGTATATTAACTGCAGAGCGATTTATTTTTGTCTTAAGTGTTGCAGCCAAGTTTCTTCAGTAAACAACAGACAATGGTTGAAATCTATTCATCTTTCCCACTTCATACATTTTCCATTTCAGAGAAGGCTGGTTGCGACCACTACGTGGTGTTAATGCTGTTGCAGCTGGATCTTTACCGGCACATGCACTCTATTACACCACATATGAAAAGATGAAAGTAAGATTTTATGTCAGCCAGAGTCATCTTCTTAATATCGTATTTCAGCATTTCTTAACTGGTAACACTGCCGGTCATTCAAACACATTATCTTATGGTGCAGCTGGAATAATGGCAACGCTGGTACATGACGCTGTAATGAACCCTGCTGAGGTAGTTTATATGAATTATTTGCCTGCTTACTCGACCCGTGACAATAATGCTTGTTAAAGGTGGTTAAACAGCGTATGCAGATGCAATTTTCTCCATATGGATCATCGTGGGAATGTGTGCGCTGTATTTATATACGAGAGGGAATGGTTGCATTCTATAGATCATATACTACTCAACTCATTATGACCGTACCATTCCAAGCCATTCATTTCATGACTTACGAATTTTGGCAGGAAGTAGGGTAATTTCTGAATTCTGTTCCATTTTTAATGTACACTACACTGCGTATACTTTCTTCCAATTATTATTTTGCATTGAGGTGTTGAATCCGAGACACAAGTACCATCCTCCATCTCATTTGATTGCGGGGGCGTTTGCCGGTGGCGTTGCTGCGGCATTGACAACTCCGCTGGATTGCATAAAAACAGTGTTGAATACGCAGCAGACACCATTAGCGTGTCGTGATGACATCTTGCTCAAGGTATTCTGTTCAACTGTGGCAAATTATTATGCTCTCTCAAATTGAAATTGTAATCTTTTTCTTTGTAATACTAACACCAAGTTAGATTGACGTCGGAGACTGATGTGAGGAAATGGGGTTTTTCCCTGCTTTTTCTCATGTGCGAATTAGTTGTGAAGTCTTGCTAGTCATAGAGAGTCATAGGGCAGGCTTGATCATAATACAATTGGGCATTTATATTACAGTGTTCGTATAATGTAGATATGCTTTAATTATTTCCTCTGATATCTATGCATTTGTCTTCCATGTAATATTGTGATGGTGATTGAATGCGGTTCCGCACTATACAATGTTTTGGATTGTGTAGTTTCTGCCATTTCATCTTATAAAATTCAAACTCATTAACTATTGGGAATAACGAGCTTGGTACGGTATTCGAGTAGAAATTGGTAGAAATTGGATGTGAACCTCCGGCTGTGTAAGAGTACGGCGCTTCTTATCGCTACGCTATATGACTTCAACGTAATCAAATATGCACCACATTTAATTTCCTGTGGCTCTCTTTCTCTCTCTCTCTCTCTCTCTCTCTCTCTCTCT
>KN716384.1:86065-100060 GCA_000816705.1 Dictyocaulus viviparus
GTGCTTGTTGTTTATTGATCTGTTCTATGTTATATTTTTATTGATCTATAATTAATGACCTTAGAATAAATCTTATTATTCTAAGCATAAATTGTTTTTCTAGAAACTGTCAATATTGTCTATGGCTGTCAATACGATAAACAAATGAAAATAAGCTTTTAGAACCGTAGGCTTCATTGTTAAACACAGTCGCTTATTATATTTTTATATCATCATTCAATTATTCCCAAACGAAATCCACTGTTAATTACCGTAATGCAAGTGGTAGATCATAGTGGGATCGATGGAGATCGTATGGAAAAAATATCAGATAAACAGGAAGAGGTTTATGTAAATGTGGTCAGACTTCTTTCAGAGGTAAAATAAACAGGTTAAATTTTCAAAAAGAAAGGTTATTATACTGTATTGAAGAAGATAGCACTACTGTACAAACATGAGATCAGTGAAGTAATGACGTAATAGAAAATTAAGAAGGAAAATAAACAAAAACTATAGAAATAATACAAATATAAACAAACAAACAACACAAACAATACAAACATAAGCAAAGAGACATATGTGACAAGTTGAATGGTAATATTAAAGCAAGATCTTATAAAAGATTTCATTACAAGCTCAGTGGCTTCAACGTTGTTTAGATGAGAGGAAAAAAAAGCTCATAAAACCAAGGCATACAAAAATCAATAAGATTAGTTATGTTATTGTTTTTTTTCAAATTAACATTAATAAATTATATGCACTGTACTGAATATTGTTGAGAAATACGTGAATTATCCAAAGAACAAATCTTATGATATCAACTTTTTGGTGTTCGACTAGGAGCCGCTTATTTATAAATGGTTTGTTGATGGATTTGTGGTTGAAGGAATGAAGCTTGTTGACCGTGTTGATAAACGAGAGCTGTTCAACAACAACATCTCGTCAACTAATTGATTATACGGCTTCATCAATATAATCGGTCTTGATTGAGCCACCAACGATAGAAGATACGCTTGCGTCTTCCTGAATTTGAATTTCAGGATTCTTTTACTAATAGAGCGTTAGGAAAGAAAGCTTTAGAGCTTTCCTCACGAACTCACACTCGTATGTAAAACGAATCATCCTGCAGTTTGAATCAAATTCATGAACACAAAGATATTAGAGAATTATAAAAAAGTAAATATTTTCATAAAGGATTTATCAATTGAATCCTGAAATTGTTTAACAGACGTTCACTTTTTTTTTCGACGGCTTCCAGTTACACTTTTTTTTTTCTTCAATTGTCTTTTTTTCATATTCATATTGTTTTCCTGTAGATCATTGCTGTATAGGAGCATCTACAGAGATTGTTTGTTTATTTATTTGCTATTAAAATTTCTATTAAATCTGTTAAAATGAAGTTATTTCTATCAACATATCAGTGTTTATTTTATAAGTTCAATGAAAATGTCGCAGAATAGTTTTCATATAATATTGATTAAATTGATCTGTATGATCTACAGCATTCATATTTTACATAAAATATTACCCACCCTACGGCATAAAGTGGCTTCTTGTCGATATTCTGATTTTGTATGGATGTTGACATATTATTCACGTGATCTACCAAATCAATGATCTACCACAAAAACAGCGGAAACGATTACCGTATCTTTCTGAAAATAGCGTTTGAAAACAAACCTGTGGTTGAAAGTGAAAGCTTAGATAATTTTTACTATTACAATCCTTATTGTACGAATTTTCTTGAACTCGGATTTTTTCCTAATTGATAACTGATATACCTCAATAGAACTAATACCTCAATAATTTGTGTATAATAGTAGAAATCTAAGAGTTAGTAGATTTTTTAAGCTTATTACTATTCTTCTGATCATCACAATAAATATTTTTGCCAGTTTCTGCTAGAAAGAAAAGAAAAAACTTTTAAAATAAACGTGAAAACTGGATATAAAGGGAGAAAAAAGAAAACGGCGGTAAGTGATTTGAACAAACTGTTTGAGTTTCTATCCGGAGTCATTAAACTTATCGGGGACTTTTCATCGTAATTATTTTTCATAGATCAAAGATCAAATGACAATGGTCCGATTTGAACGCACAACATGAAACAGTCCTACTATTAACTGAATTAATTAAGTATAAGTATACTCAAGTAAATAGATGAATGCGAATCGACAATATATGGAATGAACCCCCCGTACATTAATACAAACGAGGAAAATCACCATCATCGACAAAGATTGAGCGATTGAGGAAGATATGGAAATTATTTTAGCTCCATCACACTCAGTAAATACGAGTGGTCCAAGAAATATCCGAATAAGTAATCATTGAGGGATGTTATTATTCCTGAATGCAAAAGATAGTCATGTGACTTTTTTTAATGTTGTTATTAGGGCAAACAAAAATGACAATCTTTTCTTATGTTTTCTCTCGGACAAAAATGGTTCTAATCCTATCTAAATGCTTCTAATACCTTTATACTTCTACCTCATGAGCCTCACTTGAACGTACGTCAGTGACAGTTTTGAGGTTTATGTCATTCTGAGAATGAGAATCAACACAATAAAGTAGATTGAGAAGCAGTGCTGTCATCCAGTACCTCATTGATTTCAGCTGTCAAAAAACGAGTACGACGACTGATCTCCTATTAGATGAACATTTGGAGTGTGGAAGGAAATCTGGATGTGATGCAGAAAAACCTGTTTGGTTGAAATAAACTACATTCTGTAGGTTCGTTGAAATTTGTGACCTCTGTTACTTTATAAGAAATCGCGCTTTAAAAAATATACACCGTTAATAAATTTGATAGAAAACTTAACAGCGTGATTTCTCTCTGTTTTGATTCAGCTTACAATGTGGATGTACTCCACGTCACTAAGCAGCCTATGACAGCTATCGTAGATGTCTACTGAGGTCGAACATGATTATTGTCTAGTATATAATAGGTGAGGTAAGCTTAAGAGTTTGATAAGTTTCACGAACAAAGGAATAGGAGGGGAATGAAACGACCGAATGACTCATTATGATCGCCATGTCATGAGTTAGCTATTCATTCACTTTTTCTTGAGTAATAAAACAAATCAGTTGAAATATTTTGAGGGATAAAGTCCACATGAATTCAAAAAACTCATTATTAAAACTATAAAAGAGTACGTTTGGATGAACACGTTTGTTATTAGGTTAAGAGTTTTACCACATAAGAAAGGTGACCGTGTGATTATGAGGGATCATGAGGACAATGAAGTCTATTCGGCGGGGGGAAATTGTAATGTGCCGTGACAGTAGTTTATGTTATAATAATTGTCCTCCATCTAACGTCCTCCTCATCCATCCTTTCAGCTAGGATTAACAATCGACGTCCTTATAAACAAGAGTTCATCATAAATTGTCGTATAATCTAAACAAAAGCATTCGTATTACATTTTTCCGAGACTTTAACTCTGCCAATAACTCATGAGTTAGTTTGCATAATGCATCAATAAGCATATTTTATATATACTACTAATTTTCATATTTCATTCAAATGTGCTTTTGATCTTTGATGAATTATTTATTTATTTATAATCTACATAAATATAATACTGATTTATTCATACAAATATAAATAAGAATAATTTATAAGTCATCTCCCTTTAATGGAATTTAAATAATCGATTACTTATTGTATACATCTTCCAAAACTACTATAATATAACGCTTAAGGCTATGCTGTTTATTGAAGCTCAGCGATAAACACATAGAATAAGAAGGAGGGAAATATCAAGCGACCATTATCCGAAATCAGAAGTGGTCCTTTCTAGTTATTTACGACGAACTGAGGGAATACCTTGAGTAGAGTAAGAGTACATAAAGAAAAAAGTGTTGAAGAAGAACCACGAGAGAAAACAATGAATGTTTCAATAATTTAGAATAAAGGCTACCGTAATATTATTGCCTCATTGTCGTTCACGTTCAATCGCTTCCTGAATTGGTAAAGGCGCTTCGGTGGGATATTAGAATATCTGGAATTGAGCTGAGTTCGCTGCAAAGCTCGAAACCTCAGGCGGGACTCGAACCTGCACTTACAGATATCCGATTTGATAGTCCATTACACTACCGAGCTTAGGATGGATCAGCACGGCATACCGAATATCTGTAAGTGTGAGTTCGAGTCCCGCCTGAGGTTCCGAGTTTTGCGGCCAACTCAGCTTAATTCCAGATATTCTTACGATGTCAATGTCGTAGATAACCGCTGCTCTTTGTTACCTATTACCAATAACGATGGAAGTCAGTTCACACTAAATAGAAACTAACCCTGTTCTTTTTTCGTGCTTTTCACACAGTAGCTGCGTTTTATCTCAAGTGTTGTATTGCCTTAAGCTTCTGAAACCTTATTTATTTTTGCTCCTCGCGCGCACTATATCTAAATTCTCTGTACATCATTGAAACTTTTTTATTAATCATGCGCATTGAAGAACTACTCAGGATAATGAATCAGATTTTAATATACTTTCGTAGTTTTTAAAATATTGACTTGTTCAACATCAAAGCGAAGATGAATCGCAGTGTGAGGAAAAGAGTCAAATTCTGATTAATAGTCGAAGCCAATTACTGATTAATACCTAATAATTATCACAGTTAGTATTATAATTGAAAATTTTCGGAGGGATTAAAATTTGACGATAATGAATGTCTATTGATTGATCCGTTTTAGTTAGAAGCGAGTTAAAAACTTCCTCACAGTAAAGATTATCCGCAGCACATTCAAAATATGAATACAAACTTGGATTTCTCATACTGTCCATAGGAGACAACTTCATATACAGAACGATATTATAGCACTATAATATTGATTTGTAGATCAACGTCCATTTAGCAGAACAATTTCGTAATAGAAAAGCTTATCTCATCCGAAAGCTAAAAAAGAACAGAAAAAAGTGTTCGTATACAATTTATAAATGGCAAACTGAGAAAACAAAACGGAAAATGACATTAGAATCTAAGTCAAATGGAAAAATAAAAACGTCACTATTACGATGTCAACGACGGCATAACGGCGCCAATAACCTCATCTTGAAAACATCAGAAGGTTGCGGGAGTTATTTATAGTGAGCAAAAGCCTTACGCCGTTCTTAGAGGACATGTGGTCGTATATTTACCATATGTTAATGTACCAACAAGTAGTATACACTCAGTCTCTTACTCGAAAAGCTAGGTATATCCAATGAACAAACTCACTTTATACATACGGTTCGTCCACCACTTAACTCCAACTGACCACAGTGAACACGTGGAGGATCCACTGTGTCAACATGTAGCCGCCTATGGGTAACTACTTTGAACGTGTTCGTTCTTAGGCTTTATTAGATCACATGTGGGGCACATAACAATTTAAGAGTATCTGAAAGCTGAAAGAATCATCATCTGAACGACGTTGATCAATTTCAGACGTCTTGGCGTTATAAAAAACGCAAGAACAGAACTTATAAGGACTATAAATAATAAGAAAACAAAATCTACGATATTTATGATTTGTAAGTAATGTCACTTCATTGAAAAACTATGGAATCGGGAAAACATCGGCTAGGTTTCGTGAGAATCCGAAGAATCTTAAAACAGAATTTGTAAGTAAGTGAGTTAAATGTGAAGTTTTATGGTTTATGTGTTTTATTGGAAACGAGGCACTGAGTGGCAAATGTGTGTGGGCCTCAGAATTGTAGGATTTACCTCGGATTTGAGGTTTACTAGCTTACAAATATTACTTTTCTAAGTCGTTAACTAGTATATACGTATGGCTTGGAACTTTTTAAATTAATATTTATTCCTGTATTGATAATTTTTAAAAGTTTTGAATGAATTCAGCACATTAATAGTTACGATTTGTAAACATCTAATGGTTTTTTTATTAGAATGCACTTTTAGTGACATAAATGAACGAGTGAACTGAAATTGCACTCATACAAATTATGTTTATGATGTCTGTCTTATCTTAGTGATAAAATATCCTTAAATGTTCAAATGTGCTGTTAAGACTTGAAAAAAATGACCTATTACTGCTCTCCTCACTAAGCACAATCACTACGTGGTCGTCTGCACGGACAAGCAAACTTTTTGCCTTTTATTGAGCTTCTAATCTAGCTTGAGTGTACAAAGCATTACAACGTAGAGAAGATTTCAGTGACACGCATCCGAATCAGTACATCCGAGTTCGAGCTCCCACTTAGACAAATCAATCCACCTTTTTAGTGAATGCGTGCCACCATGACGAGTTAGAAGGTGGATAGCATTGTGTTGCTAAGTGATCACCTCGACATATAAGCTATCAGCAGATTTTTTAATAGCTTATACCTTAATGAGCTCAGAATGATCATCAGTATATTACGTGTTAAAAGTCAATTGATCAGTCACAGAAAGTAAATGGATGTTTTAAAGTGTTTTATTTATGACATTTATTGATCCACTGGTCAAATTAGTCGAAATGAAGTATCTTGACGGGAAACAAGAATTCTATTCAATTCCAGAATAGATAGAATATGAGTATATGAAAAAATGTTTCTCCAAGTAGAATAGAAGAAGAGCGCAATTGATGAGGAAAGCTAGAAAATACTCATGTGGTGAACGATTGTAAGCCGTTGCTGGCAGAGGTGGTGACCTTAGTGCCTATAGAGTAAAAAAACCAGGATCGAATCCTATTGGATCGACTCAATAATGAACTCATTGTTGAGGTAAAAGCATAAAAACACTCAGAACGAAAAAAAAAACAGGTTTTTATCTTAAATTTCAAATGAATTTACCAATTATTTCCGTTTGTGTGATAAATCTGAGGGAATGGACATTCCAGTAGTTAGGATTACCTCTTCTTTGAACACGATTGAGTTCGGTATTTTGTTTCAAAAATTGATAATGGTTTTTCAAAGAGCTTAAAAATTGATGGTAGCTAACAATGACCACATTTAAAAGAGAAATTTTTCCACTTTTTTCTCAAAGCGAGTGTGTTAAATGACAGATCAGGACTTTTACTTCTTTCAAAAAACCCTCACTTGCTTTTCGATGCTGAGTTTTTGCGATTTTTTGCTATCAAGAAGATTTTGATCTACTATAAGTCCGCTGTTATATGAAAGAACCCGTAAAAGCCATTGCTGACCAGTATCACGTTCGCGATCAAGCATTCCGTCGGCGATACCCTCAGTTGTTCAGCGCCTTCCTTCCACTAGTCTGATATCAATCTTTCCTCTCTCTTTTTTCTGATCTCATTTTATACGGAACATGATTAATTACATGAACTACATCGTGCTATAAACATCTATTGCTTTGATCGTTGAACTTTTTCCCTCAATAAGGATCTATCGGTGGAATTCGTACAGCAACACGACGACAGGTTTTTTTGAGCCGTTAACAAATGGAGGAAAAACCGAGGTAACAATAGCACTACCAGGGTACTTAACACTCTATCGGTTAAAATCAGCTTTACTTAACTTCATCTCAATTGTAAAATATAGATCAACAATACGATAAGTAATGAGTTAGAGCATTTCTGACGAGGAGGTACAGTTTCTTCTGTTTCGAAGAAAATTTCTGTCCACATGATACACCTTAAGTATTAGATTTACGTTAAAACTTGTCATTGAGGTCTTTTAAGGTGTCTTCCGTCTAGCTGCGACAGGTGGTCGACTATATATATATATTTCTTTTCCAACCTCATCCGGAATGCTAGAATAATATGACTCATTCGACTCATTTCATATTCAGCAGTAAAATTGCTTGCAGAGGAGTTCTTTACGTTCATTATAACTCTTCTGTTTGTTGAACACCGATCTATTCGGATGTCATATCCTCATAGAAAATTTCACTCAAAATAATTACATTTAGTTTTTTTTAATAGTTTGTTACTTAATGCGAATCCCATTTGGCAGACAGTAATGATTGAGCAGATTTTTTTATTTGATCTATCTTTTGTACTGTAATAATCGCGCTAGGATATTTCCATGTCATAACATCCAATGGCCCAAGCAGATGCCGACTTTCTCAAAATGATAACCAGCATCACTCTGTTACAAAAGTTTTTCAACCACTGGCAAGAGGAGTTTTGGTGTTCACCCAACTTCTAAACTTCTCCACAGGTTGAATTTTACCTCAAGAAGGTATTTTGTTCCAGAGTTCAAATGAAGTCCTATATCACATTATCTTAAAAAGTTGAAAGTACTACCATGTGATCATGACGTCATTACATAATGCTGATTATTTAAGAAGAAGTATTTGGAAAAATTCATTTCACGATAACATCAGAGTGGTGCAAAATTAATCACGGTGAATAGGTAGTTTCAAAATTCCCCAAATCGCAATCATTCTTGAACTTATATTATATTTGTATATCAATTTATTTTTGATTACATAATAAGTCCATAGATATTTACAAGTTTCTATTTACTAACAGAAAAGTTCTAAATGAGTCAAACAAAAAAAGTGTTCGTTAACTCAACAGCTAGAGAGTCAGAATAGTAAAAAGGTAGACCAAAAGCTATTCCTAAGCTAATTAATGTAAAATCAAGTTGTTTGATTTGAGCGTATGCAAATATTCTGTGTTTTCTGGAAAAATTACTGTAATAGAGTAATTGAAAAGTACAAAAGAGGCGGCGCGACGTTACCTACAATAAGTAACCTCGACGTGTTCGATGGTATAACTCTTTCAACTGCCTCTTAGATAGTATATTCAGCTCTCAACCTCAAAATCAGAACTCTCAAATAGATCAACGATTACATTACTCCGTCTGAATACAATACGATACATTTTTGCGAAGGTATAGATGAGGACGGCGTGCTTCATCTTACTTGAGTGATTTCCACTGACTGTCTAATAGATGTTATATAATAGAAAAATTGATGAATTCCTCACATCTATCGAGTTAAAATTAATCAATAATCCGAAAATTTATTGTGATCCAGATAATTTTATGTACTCGAAAATATATCACGTTTTTTTCCCTCTTAAGAAATCACGTTTATAAAATTGCATTGCTATTAATTACTTCTATTATTAATAATGCTTCACCTCCATCATTATCAATAGTATGGGTTTTTTTTCTGCTCTCTACTTTTCAAAAAATCCTCGGAGTGCTTTGAAATTGTATGTTATTATCGATCATGGTAGATCAAAATGTGCAAAATATTGAAAGAAAAAGCCAAATTGTGAGGTAAGCAAAATACGAAATGTTCGTGTTGCAAACGTGCAGCACTATTGTTTTTCAAGCACTATTTTAATTGTTATATTTATAATATAAAAGTATTCTAAATTTTTCATCTTTTATTTTATTTATTAACACTTTTGTACTACTTGGTTGTTGTGAGTTATTTATTTTGTTTTTTGTTTACTTATGTTCGCTGATTGACAAACAGCGTTATTGAGGGAAATACCAATGTCACTCCATTAATACGAATGCAATAAAACTTATTTGATCAAAAAAAGATCACATTTTTTTTGATCAATTTCTTTCGGAATTTTTTCAAAAAATTCTTCACTTGCGGCTATAGTAATTTTTTTTTTTGATATAGTGCTTAGATGAATTTTTATTAGCAATTTAATAAAAAATATAATGTAAAACTATGCCCGTTACAGTTATATTAGTAAGAATAATTTCGTAAACACCATAAATTGATAAAAGCTTCTTGTAAGAAAAACAAAACGCAGTTTTGTAGATCACAGATCGATCGATAGGTAGGTAGACATTTATTGATCGGTTAAGATCAACGAAAATCGACTACTCGTACGCGTGTATCGAATTGCGACAAAACAGTACTGATCCACATTATCGATCGATAACCTAAGCCTCAGATACTCGCGTCGTAAACATGGGAAATTACTAACTATTTTTATATAAACAATCTTAGAAACGTAAATATTTTTCTTCACACTAATCAGTTGTGATCGATTTTTTTCAGCTAAATAAATCTATCATATTTTGTTATTTTTATCATTATAAATTAAAAAATTCTACAAATCAATTGAATATATTTCTATGACGTCATGCACTTATGTGCTTGAATTTTTTACTTAATTTTTTCATTTTGTTCAGTTTTTTTTTGCATTTCGTAGGTTTTTTTTTTTCAAAATATATGCTCTTTTGAAAAAATGTGACGTTTTTTTTTTTCACGCTACTTAACACCTTTGAACGCATCTGTAGAAAAAAATATGTTTTTTCTTTTCATTTTCCTCATTTTCCTCCTAAAAAAATAAATAGGCATGGTTTAGTTTTCAACATTTTTCGTTAAACATCAATCCTTAATATTTTAAATAAGCAAATTTTAGTCAAATTACGTCATTTTTTATTTTTTATTAAATTATAATTTCACTCGAAAAAACTCTTCTCATCGAGTTCGGTGTGGCAATTTTTCAACGTCCTTTAAATTTTTCATTATTTCGGACCATCAAAATTGTTCCGAATCGTTTTTCATTCTGAATTGAACGTCCCTTCATTTCTCATTACTTCGGATTATTTAATTGTTCTTTATTTTTCGTGTATATGTCGCTTTTTTTCTATACTGTTATCGCAACATACTCAGACAAAAATTACTGTAGACGCCGCCAGTTGACGACCTGAACGACATCTACACGTTCAGCGCTATTGAACTGATAAGGCACGTCATGAAAAAGCTCAGAAATGCTCCAAATTCTACCGCATCGGATCGGCTGATAGATCAGAATCGACGAAAGAACAATCAGCTGTCGATGAGATTCATGTCAATACAGATGCTGACCAATCACACTCCCCAAATTTGTTGCTGTAGATGATATTCATGTGAATACGGACTAATTCATGGCAAAAAAAAAATTCAATAACGCATAAGTATTGCCGAATAATGTTTGTATATGAGTTATACAAAATAGATATTAAAAATCGGTAATAAAAAAACAAAATAGAATGCCAAAATTTATTAAACATTCTGAAAAGGAAATCAATCAATACTTAAGATTGTTGTTATCAATTGATCAGATTTCTTTTTTATGAATTTTATCACTTTCATTTCAATCCTCTTTTATTTTGAAAACATTTCACACAATAATATTTTCTATAGAATAAGAAATTCAAAGGAGATTCCATGATCACCTTATGAAGTTGGTTGAATGTTTACTTGTTTACTGTTGATAGATATCATATCAAAATTCCACGTCATGGACTCACAAACAGTCAAAACTCAATGAGTGCAAGTCGACAAAAATTCATTAAAACGGTAAATATAACATAAAAGTTTGATCTATAAAATCAATAAATTTGAGAATAACATCAGCATTTTTATATATCTATAGCAACACATTTATGTCTAAATTTAAATCAGGTTTATCATTAATATATCGAAAAGCATTTTTTCTCTTTGAGTAACAACCCTCCAAGTAAGTTACGAGGGTGTTTTCCTCGGAAACGAACCTAATAAATCTTGCGGAGTTTCGAACTCGTAAGTCTGTTCCCTCGATTTCCTAGATTTGTTCCTCAAATAACTTTTTCTCCTTTCTAATATTTATAAATTTTAAATGTCACTAAATTTTCAACGTTGTGATCCATCAACGCCACCATTTTTTATTGTATTTAAAAATGTATTTATCAAAATAAATTTTGTACTTGAATCGTTACGGTGTACTTTTATCGGAGCTCTAGCATTGGAATGTCTGACGCTGAGTTGTTTTTTTTTGTTTTACATTTCGATATAACTTAAATATACCGTATTTTATCATCTTATCACTAAAATATTTCCCGCCATGAAAAAATCACATCACAAATAATGATTAAAATCAAAAATATTTGCAATAAATGCAAAAATAGGCACATTATTCGATAACGAGCAGAGCAAGAAAAAAAAAAGAATCTGTGAACAATCGAGATGACTCATTTTTACCTCACTTATTTATATTCGATGAGGAAAAATTCCGTTCACATAAACAACACAACGTTCTGCAGCACACGTTTATTTTAGTTGAAGCGATACGAAAGTTCAAAGAACATCGTTGATCAACTCACAGATCAAACATCAATCAATATTTCAATGATCTATCAATATTGAAAATGCAAATTTTTCAAAATTATATGATATATGAATCTACAAAAAAAATTTTTTCTACTCAAAATACAACATAATATAAAAATAGAGATTAAAATATTTCTTTATATTTATTCTTAAAAAATAAACGTATTAAATATAAACGTACCTGAAGAGTGATAGCAATTTTATTCATAGTCTATCAATTATGGTAGGTCATAATCGTATGATATTATTTTCCCACGGTTTTGAATTACTCATGAACTCAGCAACCTCACTTGTAACGATGGCATATCAGTTTAGAAGTAGTCTGAATAGGCAAAATAAATTAATGGTCCGATATAAAACTAGAAGTTGATGAGGATTTTAGGGATGTGGTGAGTTCCATGTTAAGTTTATTCTCCTCGTAAAACTCCTCCATCCTTTTCAAATTCGAGAATAATTAAGAGTATCGGGAAATTTTCATCCAGAATTGTCTTCAAAGATTTCCCTGTTATCCGTTTCATACATGAAGTCGTTGACCAGCTTCTTGACTCAAGAAATTTTATCGAGATGAAATTTTGTTAAGTCACTAGAATTTAAGAAACTGTTTATTACTTATATTACTTACTATTTTTAATATTACTTATAATTACAAACATTCTTACAAACTATTGCAAAAATATTGGTACACGAATAATTTCAGAGTTAGTTTTTTGAGGGTCTTCTTCTTTTTTTCCATAACTCATTCCTCTAATTTCAAGTGAAATTTATTCGTTTCATTCATTAATAACGTGATTTTTGTATTTTTGGATTTGTTCCAAATAAATTAATCACTACGTCATAATTTTATTTTCCATAGTACTTTAAAAGAAGTCCATTTATTCAGTATCTTTTCGATTTTCTACTGCAGTTTCCTCATTCTCATGTAGAATGTTTTGCTGTAGATTAACTTCTATCCAACCATAAAAGACGTCCATTACCTCATGAGGTAACGATTTCTAAAACGTTTTTCTTGCAACTGCGAGTGAGAAGAAAAAGCACGCTAGAAATAAGAAGGTGACAACTTGAAGAGATGATATAATTAGAGAATAATGAATGTAACGGGATGTAGTCGCTGTCGCTATCGTCGTCGTCGTTGTCGTCGTTGACGTCTCCAGACGGGATTGTCAGTTTGTGGATAATCGTAGCCTCCGTTATTTAATTGTTGTACGATTCGTAATGTTTTATGCTTAGTCGTTCATAGCAAAAGAAAAAAACAGGTGTACCCTCAACTCGATCTACGAGTCTTAAGAAAACGTGTCAATTCATTGTGAGGAAAATAACCCTCTTAATGTTGTAACCGTAGATACGTAAACTTATACGCGTGCCAAAGCTGGTCTTCAACCAGTTTTATTCAGGTTTCTTTGTTTTACTTTTTTTTTCTTCAGGAACTACCTCAGATTCTCATTATTGCCGTAACATTACAAGGTCGTACAGTTCTTTCCTTATCTGATAAGGATCAATCACTCAAATCGAGGTAAAAAAGCTAAAACTAACTAGCAGATCAAGGAAAACACATCAATACATTATTGTCATAAGGATTATTAGATTAAAAAAATCTCCATTATTAGAAGAATTTGAGAAGTGCAATTTTTCGAATTTTACTGGTTCAAAAAAAAACGGTAAAGCTAAATAATCAGCAGAGCTAAATTTTATTTGAATATATAACAAAAAAAACTTTTGAAAAAATTTTCTAAAGGTTTTTAGAGTTTTCGAAGCGTTTTTTTGTTAATTTTAAAAAATAAACAACTAAATGATGGTAGTTGAGGTGAAATTTTTGAGTGAAATGAGTATGATGGTCAATTTCCGATAAAACTCAACAGCATTGGCTTTACATAGAACAACTTCTTTTAACCAACATTATAATGACGAGGCACATACTTAAAAAACCTATTTGAAAGCAAATCGATATGCAAATGAGGAGGTCGAAAAAATATTTAGTGCTTGAAAACCGCTAATTTTTATTGCTTGTCACTTTAATTTTACATT
>KN716384.1:108694-131800 GCA_000816705.1 Dictyocaulus viviparus
ACCATCATCACCATCATCACCATCATTATCACCATCGTCGTCATCAGTACGTAGTAGCAGATGATCAATGATATGACAAGAAAAAGACTAGTGTTTGTAATACTGATGAACGACAATATGAAATACGTTTGTATTTAATCAGACTAGCAATACATCAAACCACTATCATCCTCTCATAGCTCATTAATTGTTTTGCATGATATTTCCCATCTCTACAAATGTACTCACCTCATCATCCTCACCATAATCCTCATCATCATCATCAACATCGTCTTCTTCTACATCTTTACTGTTCTAATCTTTGTCATCTTTCTATCATATTATATATTTTACGACTAATTAATTAAAAATATTTTCAACAATAATATTCATAATATTTAATAACTGGTCAAACACCAATAGTATTAGCAGCAAAAAATTTCTCAGCAACATTTTTGATCAATGATAGCAATAGTTAATGTGATAATTTTTAAAATCGCATTGATAATATCACTAGTATTGAAATCACTATTGATCTGATATTGATTTTTATCGATAGGCTTTATTGATTTTATTTCGTATTTCTAGAATAGCCCTTGACACCAGGTTGTCATTAAAGGAAAACGTGACCTTTGTGGGTAAAGGGAAGGTTAGCCAATTTGCGATAAGGTTTCTGTAACGGCGGTAGCGATTTTGTGGCTTATTTTACGGAAAAAATTGAGAAACAAAACAAAATAATGGGGCATAATTTTCGCATCGTGGAATGATTACCGTAATCGTAATCTACTCGGAACTCAACTGCACCTACTAACGTACTCACATCTAACGAAGCGACATGTTGATGAACATTTGAGGTTGATGTAGATATGTTCGTACGTCTTATGAGAATCTATACATTTGTAATAATATTCGAGATCAAAGCACATAGTACCAACAATCAAACATTCGAAAAAAAAACATCAAATTGAGGTGGTATTGAGTGTACAGAGTGATCTACAAAGCCAACATGAAAAATATCCATATCATCGTTCAAGAGTTGTATGTTAACTTCATCGTTATTTCTGCAAACCGTTATGGTTATAAGAACTCATAACTCTCATGTATAATTCGTGTTTTAATCACCTCAAATTAGTGAAAAAATTTGATGAGTAAGTTTTTTTTGCTGGACGATAAACGGCGTCGTGATTTGTTGGCTCGGTCAGTTATGGTTTCGACCTTTTCGATATCAGTACAGTGTGGGCGATCGAAAATTCTGTCAAACAGTGTTATTTGAAGCTTTCAACAGCGTACGGTCCTATCTACATCGGTCATCATTACGTACATTCTTGCTTCTTCTAGCAACAAACTCGCAAAGCTTTTCCATATTCTTTCGCCTCCCTCTCATTTTTCTAGTATTTCTACTTCATTGGCTTGTTCTAAATCTACTAATTCGTTTTACTCTTCTTTCTCTTAACTCCTTCTATTCATAGTTATCATTCCCACTCTACTAGTTGTTAGTTTCTCATTTCTTTGTTCGACTTTCCTCACGACCCGATCCTCATCAGATTCCTTAGGGCTAATTTTGCTATAAGTAATCAATTATTACCGCTAACGGCAATCGTTGAGCTCTCAATTAAACATTCTACTTATCTATTCACTAGCTAACGAATGAGGAAATAGAATTTCATGAAAACCGAATGTCAATCACATTAAGAAATATCATCATGTAAATTTTTTATTAGCTTTTCATTTGACTACAGTATCACTTTCAGATATTTTTAAGCCCTAATTATTCAAGCAAATAACTAACCGTTCCGATTACTGTAGTATTTTAATGTAAACTTGCTTTATCCTCTTTAAAATTTGAGTGTATGAGTGTAATCTACTTTCTAAAATGAAAACAGCAGTCAGAAATTTATCCAAATATTCTAATTGCTATGAATTTTCCTCAATTTTGAACAAAACTTTATTTAATAAGTGGATAACCACTTGAATAAAAGTAGCTTCCCTTTTTTTTTCCCTCATTATTTTTTCCTTAAGATGAACCTTCATTTCTGTCTAACAAGGATTTTTGATAAATCTTGATAGAGAAGAATTACTTCAAGTAACGTAAAAGTACTAACGAAATGTACAAATTCTTATAGAAGAACTTTACAGTATCCTTAAGACGCAAGCCTATTTATTGTGGTTTTTCTTGGAATCTTGATAAACAAATAAATAAATAAATAAATAAATTCATCAAATATTATCCATTGGTACGTAGAACGCGAAAATATTTTCTATTATGATTCGAATAATTGTGAGGAAGTTTGAGGAAAATGCTTCCCTACGCGATAAGTGACGTCTTCATAGATCATGTGGATGTCAAATGATTATTTACGAGAAAAGAGCCTCATTTTTGATCAGAAAACAAACACGATGTTGTTTTTCGTCTTTGATTCCTTAAGCATTCCTCATCAACAGATGCTTAAATGTACATTCCGTTAGCGGTATGTCTACAACATCTGCCGCTCTTCCAGAAGCACATTATGTGCTGCTCTTGATGTTTCATAAGCACCCATATGTGAGCATGACATTAAGGTCATCGGAAAAATTTATCATCATCATCACCATCAACCACATCATCAACATCATCCACCATCATCATCATCATCATCTTCATCATCATTATCGTTGTGATTGATGTTAATAAAAATCAATACATAAATAAGTAACACAAATGAAAATCTTCGTTGTTTATTTCATATTCGTATCGATCGTCAGAATCGTTCTAACACAACGCTAATCGTTTTATAACTGTTATCTCATAGGAACAAATTCTTTGCTTCTCAACGACCAATCATTAACATCCAATAATTTTTTCATAATCAAAATTCTACCATACTAATTAATTGTACCGTTTACCTTTCGTACTATTCAAATGAACGAAAGAATCAGTAAGCATCGAGGGAAAAACGTAACTAGTTGAGGTGAATTACGTCTCGCTAGTTCACCTTCGTTTTCGTCAACTTCGTTTCTGTCGCGCGCGACATTACGATAAGATCGTACGGTCGCGTCAGCAACAAAGAACGTATCTATCTACGTTGAAACACACCACGATTTAGAAACTAGCGAAAATTCCGGGAAACTCGTCCACATTTGACAATATCGGATTAATTTCGTCCTTTTCGGCGTTAATTTTTAATTATAGGCTAATGTTATTTACTATGGCATCATTACAGACCACCACTAATTAATGTGATTCGTTTCGTCTATTTTTTTTTCCTTTTGTGAAAAGAACGAATTGAAAAATCAGCATCTGCCTTTTCTCTTCAACACAAAAAAAAACTCTTTTCTAAATCTGTTTGTCTCAAAAGTTACGCATGTAAGCGTCAGTGTAAAACTCTGCTCAGATAAACATCATATTTCTATAAGTTAATGTTTTTCTATCATTCTTTTCTTCACTCATAGCTATTTTTCATAATCTCAAAGAAAAATGCTCATTAGTCGATTTTTGGTTACATCTACTGTATAAATGAGAAAAAATCTCTTCCCTCTTTCGAATTAATTTCCTTTTACCAGATCTTTGTGGAGTTCTTCTTTTATGTTCGCTTTCCTTCCTCATCCCTCAATCATTTTTGTTGAAGCTTAACAGCTACTTTAAAAAGACAAATGTCTCTATTATAACACATTGGGCCGTTACCTCAGTAAGTACAAATCTTTCGCGGTTCTTTTTCTCCATATATTTCTAATAATAATATTTTTGTAAGTTGACAAAAATGATGGATTATCATATCACTTATTATTTTATCGTCGTTTTAACTCTGTCACTTCCTCACTTAACGATCATTCACCTCATTTTTACTTACCATATGTATAACATTTTACAAACAACAACTACAGTATCATAGGCTTATTATTTATTGTTATAATCCGATTAATTCGTTTACAGCAGAAAATCGATGACAATATAAATAAGTTGACAAATGACTATCGATCGATTTTATTTGTATGAAATTTTAGAGATGTTAGAACTAAACGCTCTATAATAATAGCAAAAATAATAATAATAGTAATAATAATAATAATAATAATAACTGTAAAATTCTTAAGAAAAGTCCTTTCCAAGGTTACTACATGGTTATTGGTCTCAATTTACGTGAAATGTCGCAAACTAAGGTAATCCGACCACGATCTGAGATTGTTACGATAGTGTTATGACAAGTGACAAATATGTCAACAGCTATTCTGACCAGATACAAATCATTTTCTACCTCTTTTTCCGTTTCTTCTTGTACATCTCCCTCTTTCTCTCCCTCTCTTTCCTTCCTTCCCTATCTTTCTCTCTCGTTATGTTTTTCTCTGTTTCTCCGTTTCTGTTCAATTCTGCACGTCCTTTTTCATCTCTCTTTCTGTCGTTTTCTCTGTCTTTCTCTCGTTCGTTCGTTAGTTCGTTCATTCTCTTCTACGGTTTCCTGGCTTATCAGCTATCAACAGCAAACAGTGATATGAGGAAAAACGTCTTGTTTTATTTGATTAAGTTGTCGCCACAAAACAATAACGTTACCGACTTTTTTCCCTTTCTAACCGCATGGCTTGCAAAAAATTTATAAGCTCTAAAGATAATAAACAATCAGTTTCTTTAGTCTTTTTTTTTGCCAGGTAGCCCTATATCATTGAAGTTATGAAAGTACGGTAATTTCTCCTCATTACTTCTCAATAATACTATTATTCGTTATCCTTTAAGCCTTTCTGACATGAAGCCTATTGCTGATTTCCTATAAAATAGATAAGTCTTACAGTTAGGCTTATCTATTCTTCCATTGTAAACATGTTAACTAGGAGCTTTTCCCTCATTATCTTAAAAACAATACTTCATTTATATATTACTGGTATTGATTATTATTGTGTTCTGTACTCCTACTTACTACTTACTACACTTGGCTTTCTTTGTGACATAATTACGTTGACAGAGTTCTTCTAATATACTATGAATGGCCAGATGTGTATTGGAGTTTATAATGACCTCAACCTCTCACTCAGTAAGCCATAACGTAGGTCAGGCGTCACAACATTAAGAGAATGTCATGAGGGCGACAATAATGATAAACCATTGTGATCATCGTTCGTTTATTTCGATGAATTCTGAATGTCTGTTAGCTCTACCGTTTCCGAAGATGTGATTCGTGGAATTTTTTTTTCATTGATGACCTCGACGATTTGAGAGAAGGTATCAGTCTGATAGATTTTATATGGTAAATGTTTGGTTGCGGCAATATGCGACGCTAGATGGTTGACGAGATAACTATTTCGACACATTTATAACAACAATGTTTTTTTTCTTTGTCCAGAAAAATATATCCCTCAAAATATCACTCATTTTTTTCTTCATTTCCATCGTGCAGTAGTCAAATAATCACTAGACATATCATTGAGCTTTGAATTGGAACGACAACCTTAATCGACAAACACTTTCCATCAGTTATCTTCTAGAACGTGAAGTAGAATAACAGCTTTTGATTTTTGAGCCCATCCTCCTAGCCTCCTTTTCAAGCTTTTATATCTATAATCCACAATATAATTAGTAGACTACCTCCTATATTAAGTTTTCCCAAAAAGGTGAAGCTCTTTATAGGCTTTTGTTAAACCTACTATTTAAATGATATCATATATCGACCTATGATGTCATGGTCAACCACATTCAACTTTTCGTCCGTGTAGACGATATCGACCTACTCGACATCATTACTGTTCCGACATTCTTTGTGTGAGTATGTCGTTTGATTTTAAATGGAATCATTTCGCCGTTCCATAGCTACCATGGGTGGCTGGGCTGTTTAATAGTACGAATAGTGGAGAGAAGAGGTAGGAGTGGGGGAGAATAAGGTAGGAAGAGAAAAAAAATGGAGGACAACACCATCTGGAACGATAACGATGATGATCACGACGCTAACGAGAACGATGATGAACGCTGCTGAACACATTAAAGCAGGCTGTAGACAAAACGAAATTAGTTTTGTTCTCTGAATTAGTACAACCACGCCCACATTATAGCGCTAACAAAGAGGCCTTAGAACTGATTAATGAGTTAAAAGACGTCTCTTATTTTTTTTTCTCTACCTCAGCTACGTTCCAAATCACATACAGTGCGCGAAATGAATTTGTAGCGCTACAACAGCACAAAAAAAAACGAAGGACACTACTTTGTTCCGACAAAAATTGCTTACATTCATTCCAACAGCTGTTTCCGGCTATTCACAACTAATATCACGACCTCGTCCTCGTTTACTGTGTCTATAACTCAGAGGAGTAATTAATCACGTCTTTTCAGAAAGGTATTGGTTTTATGTTCTATAGGAATATAAATACTGCTCATATTAGAAAAGAAAGAAAAACAAGATTGTTTATGCTCTAAATTGCATAGTAACGGACCATTGTCGGTCATATGAGTTTTTTTTCTTACTCCTTAGTTAATTTCACTGCTAAGGTAATTAAAAAAGAACAGCTTGCAGAAGCTGAAAAGAATTTGTAGAAAAGCACTGTAATACCTTCGAATAAACAAAACAGTAGATAATATAAGAGGAGCACTATAGAGTATACCTTCCTTCCCCCTCAACCTCCTCGATTTTCTTTTCTTTACTTATCATAAAGTTACCTTTTCTTGAAGGTAGAAAGGAAAATAAAGGCAATTTGCATAATCCCACAGGTATAAAACAGCCGCTGTGCCAGTTAATTCCGTAAAGAAAAATTTTATTAAATAAAAAGTAGATTATTAATTTATATATATATGAAAATTTTTTACCATTATTTTATTTATTCACTATCAACTATTATAGATTATAATGGTATGATATTGATATTGTACGTTTTTTCAGTTAGTCACAAACTCGAAACCTCAAGAGGGAACTAATATGTTAATAGTATTATTCTGACTGTAACAATAAATCCAAAGCTTCGCCTTAGGCAAGAAGTTTTACGACTAACTGAAGAATGTGGGATATCATTTTCATACATGGATAAAGCAAGCTCAATATTAATATTAATTAACGACAATATTATACTAATTTTACAATAAGACATGAGGTATAAACGAGGTATAAACCAATTTTAGAGCGATTTCCTGCTATTTTAATATTTTAATCTTTAAATAATAAAATGCAAATCAATCAAATCATTATCATACACCGAGGCTATTTTTTGAGGTTGTGAGTTGAATTTTCTGGTATAGAAGAAAAGAAGAGGAAAAATTTATATACCAATATATATATATTTTCCCACCTACTACCGTATATTAACTGTATTCCCATTATTTGGCTTATTATTCTTACCATAACAAAATATTTTTTTTAGTGGGAAAGAAAAAGAGGAATTAAAAATAGAATCTCATTCCAAATCGTATATTATGAATTGGAAACGGGACAGTTGATGATGAAAAAAAAAATCGGCTACTGCTTACCGTAATCGTTTGAAGCTGTAGTCACATATGTTTTTCGTTGGTCATCGACGATCCGTAAAATCGTTTTAACTGAAGCCTCATCGCTGCTACCCATAGTAGCATGAATCAGTCAAGGTTTTTGTATGTGGGTAATAGGTTAGGGTTGTCATCTTATAGGACGTTGCTGGTTGCCCTTTTCGATGTGGTGGCTTTTTCCCACCCACACTTAAAGAGTACGATTTGAATTTCGCCTCTTTACATCAACTATCGAACCAGTCAACTCATAAATTTTACCACATGAGGATGGAGAAAAAAAAAAGAAAAGGAGCAAAAACTCGCGATGAAATGTTTCACATGGGAATAAAAAACGAGTTAACATTTTGAATACGATAATTAGCTTCTTTAGAACTCATTAATAATCCTAACTATTTCGTTTCGACTTTCTCTCTCTTATTAACTTAATGTTCCTCTATTGGAGATGATGTTTCCTAAATAACGCGGGCCACCTGCCTTCTGATTACTTTACTGTATTTGGTATCGTTAATGCGCGTAAACTTTGCACAAATGTGACACTATACAATATCAACTTAATCCATTACTGTTATTTATCGTTCGAGCACAACTATATTACATAATAGCTTTTATTACAGTTACACTTATTGAAAAATATAGCGTAAATTGTGCATTCACATATTGTGGTACATAATTCACGACAGTATTGCGTAAATGGAAAGTGTTCGCTGTGAATTCTCAATGTGAATGGGAAAAACTAAATGGAGTATGCAATTGATATAGTCCTAAGGATTGATGATGGATTCGGTTACAGTAATAACGTAATTCAAGGGACCATTATATTTTCTATAATTTGCTGAATATTCATAACGTACCCATTCACGTAATCGATTTCGCGATCAGACGGACTTCCTCATCGTTGAGAAGTAAACGTTGAATTCCGAAATTCATTGATGATGTCATGGTTTGTCTGGCTACGTCACTACTGTATCGACAATGCATACATTGTTTGACGACGTTAACGTAATTAATATCGTACGTAACTTACGCAATCTATCGAATTATCAATTGTTTATAAATGATCAAGAACACAGTGAATGACGTCAAACTTGAAATTCTACCTCTTAGGTCATCACGTCATCTACTGAGTCTTCTATATAAGCAAACTCAGGTCCGATTAGACATATATGAGTCTATATCGATGCACTTTTGTGTAATAAATAGTAGGATTAAGCGCAAATAAAAACCAATCATGTACAGTATTTGCGTTATGGTACAGGTGATTTTAGGGTATAATCGATCCTTCTGCTATTCTGGAGTGACCTTTCGTATAAATATATCATCTACGCATACATAAATGAATACAGGCGTAATGTAGACGACAGTACTCATCACGTTAATTTTACCAACAGTACAAGAGTGTAGTAGGATGGTTATGAAGTACGTAGAAAATAGCTATGGAAGAAAAATAAACTGGTTAAGAAATCTTTTTGAAGAGGTGATTAGTGATGTGAAAAAATCGATAATCTATATTTTAGCAATAATAAATAAATAAATACATACGATTGATCTATGCAAGCTATTTGAAGCTAACTCTTCGGTTGATTAAAAATTCCACAAAACTCAAAATGAGGAATCAGAAACATAAATAAAAAAAGTCTGTAACAACCGAATAGTTTTGAACACTTATTAGCTGACGAAGGTACAAAGTCTCACTAATAGTAATTTGAGTTACTCTACACCGAACGATGATACGGATAATGTAGATGAACAAGCTGAAGTTGATAAAAGTTGAATGATTAGAGAAATTGATTATTATGATGTTAAGCAATAGCATAAGATGATGAGCTGTAACTTGAACGTTTCAAGAAAGCAGTAAGTTATTAAGATTACTGCTTAAACCTAACCTAATTTAAATGGTTACGAAAGTAGCTGGAATATTTCATCCCAATTAGTCAGTGATCAAAAATCAAACTGAGGTATTGTAGTAAAATTGCCACAATGTAATTGTCTCTTTACATTTTATTATTTATGAATAAAATACTTATTATCTAATATCAATATTTTTACTTATCGTTATACTTTCAAGCGCTATCATTATTCTACATATTTAATGTGAATTCATTTCAAATGAAAGCTTAACTAGAAAAGAAAAACATTTTTAGCACGTTTAACGAGTATTTACCTCCTCTCCACATGCATAATCCAACTCCCTCAAAAACTCTATTTTGAACTCTAACTCGTAGAAAGAAACAAGCCAATGCAAAAATAATCAGTAATCGATAATTAGATTACTAATCATCTGACTTTCTCGAGTACTTCATTGCTGCAACATAGCAATAAAGCTTATCCATCAGTAGGATTATTTTTTTCTGTTTCTATGAATCTAATTCTTTTCTTCATTTATCGGACAGATGATGTTGAAGTAGCTATATCTTGTTGCGTAGAGGAAAACCAAGATAACCTTTATTTGACGTGATTTACGGAAGTAGTAAGGAACTTGTCGATATCCTATTGGCGACATCTTGTCACATCCATGCTCATAGGTCTCCTACGGCAAACTTTCAACAATGTTCTATGACCTGACAAATGAGTGCAACATTATGAGGATCATACAGAACCTCGTTATAAGACATCTAAGGAATCGCTTATACACATACATACACACATACAAGCACAAACATACATAGCCACCGCTATGATGATATGTGGGAATGATCGGTGATGGTCCTTACAAAACAAGCAAATGCCTCGGCCTCTTCGACGATGGTGGGAATGTCGGCCACAAATAAGCAATACTTTTGTGACGTATTGAAAGCTGTTCAACAAATCCACAATCGAAATATTCAATTCGTGATTTGTTTGTAAACTGTACTTATGAATGATCGTATTTCTCTTAATAATCGTTAAGATCACCACATTTTTCATCTGTAAAGACTATAGAACAGACCGGAAACAAAATCATTAATGAGAAATACCACCAATTTGATACAAATATGCGATAAATAAAGCAGTTCTACGAGGTCCCAAAACGAAAACAACTGTACTGTTCATTGTTTTGTAAATCATTACGCAATTTGTGTATATGATCCATACTAAGCAATGAATATCAGTTTTTTAGCCTCGGATCAATAAAAACTGAATGTATTATATAACGATTATCTGTGATGTTGATCAGGCAGTCAACGTGATTCCACATCTCTACCGGCAATACTTCTTTAAATAACCATCTCACAGTCATTAAAAAGACTTTGCTAACTTTATGTATTCAAGGTTTATCCAGTGCTTATTGCTTAGCGAATAGTGTGACGTAAGCTGTTGACAGGCCGTGCGGTATGCAATAAACAATACCTCAGGTTACGGTATCGCGCCTCAGGTCAGTGACTTTGTCCATTGTCGATGCACGATGCTCTTGACATGCGCTTCTGAATGACCCACGTAGTGCTAAGTGACATAATCCATACGTTAGAATTATGTTCCAAGGTGTTCCCAGCTCAACAGGTGGATTAATTATGGGATAATGAAAACTAGCACGGAATTTGTGTCAATCTCTACTAGATTGACGCCTCTCTAGTTCTATGATCTAAAATCGCTCATTGCCATTGCCATTGTGAGACGGCCGCTGTGTGGGAGCGCAGGTGAGTTTCTATTTTTATTTTTCTTTTTCTAACTGATAGGAAATTATGATGCTATGTACTTGTTCATATTATGTTGGTGATTACACCACTTAGAACAGGGCTGTGATTTTATCTTAATAGAAATCATATGGATACTAGCATATCATGTCCTCATTTTTATCGTTTACATACTTTATTGTGTTCAATGACATCAAAGCTGTGCTTCGATTCTGTAGCCACCAGCTATTGAAAAGTATTGTGTTTATTTTCCCTCGTCGTTTTATGGAATTTTAGTTGTCACTGGAGTTCATATATAAAGCATTAATCGCGACTGGTTGGTTTACTTTTTGGTCTTATTCTTTGTACCGTTGTGGTTAGTCCAGAATTTTACTCGTTTCTGATTTTTCAAGTTTGTGTTAGGCATTTGTAAGTGTTGTCGTACCACGCATATCAGACGACTTTATATGATTGACTACGTGCCCGGAGAAACTTGCGAATATTACTTCTTGGGTTTTCTTCTACTTACCATTATGTGTATAAGGAAGTTGCTCTGACCAAAATTTAGACGGTTTGTACCAGTATTGCAACAATGTTTTAGATTGATGTAACGTGTGTAATTATCTATCTGGTTTTGTTTTTGACCAGCAATTTTTCTTCTATTCGAGATCATCTCACTGATCATTGTAAACTGATTCATGTTGTCTCCAGCATTTCTAATTAGTAACAAACTACATTTCATTATAGTTATAGTTTAATTTCATTACCATACTTACAGCGCTTGATTGATATCAATTGTTCGCATGGATCATTTCTAGAGAATTTCAGTTATTGGTATGTTTAATCATGCAGGTTTTTGGATAATAACAACAATCACTTCTGTTTTTCGTATACTTGATTCTTATTCTATATTATTGTATGGTTCTAATCGAATAATTAAAAGTGTGTTAGAGACGGCTGAGATCGTTGTGGGTAAAGGAGGATGGGCGGGACAAGAAATGCTGCTGATGGCCCGCCTCTTAAACCCGTACTGTTGCGCGCACTACCATTCCTAATTCGCCCAGTTTCTCATGTGGTTCATAGATAGGGCTCCATGTAGGTTACTGTAGACAATATAATGTTAAAGTTATTATATTGATTTCTCTAGTCGATTAGCTAAAGTGACCTTATTATGTATTAGTTATTATTTAAAATGTACGCAACCATACCCATGGGGAAGTAGCTTAGACAATATCCATGCGTTGTTTCTATAGTGAAGAGATACTTTGGTCAATTTTTTCAACATACAAAGCTGGGTAGCTGTATTCAAAATTATTTAGCAGGGGATTTCCTATTTCTGACCAATGGTTACTAGTGAATATTCGTTCCTCTGATCTTTTGAGAACTCCGTTTCTAAATCTTATATTTAGGAGGATTTCGAGTATTGCTCTTTTTAATTCTTGTTAGAAAAAAGCATAGTGCCGTCTAGCAATATCCATATTATGTAACCTATACTCCGTTTCTTCTATGTCATAATTTGGTGGTACAGTGTAAACTGTAAAGCTTATGGCATATGTTTGTTAAATATTTCCAGCTTTGTTTATTTCACAGCTTGTTCATAGGTATCATGCTTTTTCAGCTTCTTGCCTTGATATTACTTTTATATCAGTTTATAGTAATCGAGGAAAATTTAAGAATAGAATCATGTTTAACAGCAAGATTACTTTGATGGTGTCGACTTATGACAGTGTATTTCAGTGTTTGTGTCGCGGAACTCGTGAACATCTGCTACATTGATTTCGGCGAGTGATGATCATGATGACGTCTGCTGATGAGTTGGCTTCATCATTGCGTTGTGCTGAATTCCTGGCTGATTCGCCATCTACTTCCACTTTGCTTCACACCGGTACTCCCACTCCTATCAACCAAGTTCAGCAGTGCCGCGAACATCGGCGTCGTAGTGGTCGCATCGTACTGCAGCCAGTAAATCACCGTCGCCTCAGTCATGGACAGGTAATTTTTTCATTTAATGTGAATATTATTTGTATTTCTCAATGTTACCTCAAATTGCATCCTTTTCCGCTGTCCTATTCGCGCAGCGTCCAAGGTTTCTCTTTGTTTGTGACGCGTTCTCCACGACTTACATCATATGCGCGCCAGATGTTGCTTTGCTGCGTTATCTTTCTCTATATTATGAGTAGTAGAATATTTTATTTGCTTGTCATTGTTACCATTATAGCATTATTGCTTCCAATGCCACTAATATTTTTGGCTTCATTTAAGGTGAATTTCTCATTATGGCTACACTCGTTTTTACCCCTCGGTGGCTGTACTTTGCTGACCCGCCTATTTCTCTCCCTCTCTTTCTTTGTAGTGCGTATCACCATCCCTCTTTCATGCCGTTAGAAAAAAAGGCGCTGATGCATATGATGATCAAGCATCTTGCTTGAAGAATAGTTGCTAAGCATTGCTGACCTGTCGTCTTAGAATTAAAACTAACTATACCAGGTGCGGGCTTGTTTGCTGACTAGATCTCATGATCTCCACGTTTCACCGGTTCCGACGTTAATTACGCATTGTCACCAGCCAGCCGATCGTCCATAGATTTTTGACGTTGATACCATTGCTCAACCTTTACATGCTATTGATTTCAGCTTCTAACATGCATTTGGGATTAAAGTTGTTCCCAATATTGTAGTATGTAGGAAATAGTTCACAGAAGTTTGATATTATTTGTGAGGGCGTGTGAAGTTATGGATTTCAAAGCAAGAAAATTATTAAGGTTGAAGTGTTTTCGTAATGAAGATGAGTACGTAGAAATAAAAAAGTTAATACACATTAATAAATGTGACAATTATTTGACAGCCTTTATTATTCAGCCAACCGTAGTGTCCCGCAAGCGGCCGTCCACTGTTGATGTGCGCCTAAATTCTGCTCAACATCCATCGGTTCCGAGCTGCCAAGATCGTTCCATCCATAGAGATGAGCGAGTTTTAGAAAATCTATTGATCACTGAGGTTATTCTATCCACGATTCTTACTAGTTTGAATATTAGAGATCATTTTATCCAACTAAATTAAATATACTTCATTACGTATAGGAAAATCTCAAGTCAAATCATCTATATTTCACATCAGTTCAAGAGCATATAGAACCATTGCATCGTGAGCAAGCTGTTGAGTGGATATGTGATGTGGCTAAGGTAGATAGTGATTTTGTTAGGATATCGATACTCTAGCAATAAATTGTGATTTTGTAGGAAGAGAAATGCGATGCAGATGTTTTCCCGCTGGCGGTCTCCCTCATTGATCGTTTCCTTTCCCTTCAGAATATATTCCGGCAAGATATCCAGGTATTGTAACATTGCTTCAAAATAGTTTAATTATATGCAATATTAGTCCTAATTCAGGTCTTAGCTGGTGTGTGTTTGTTTATTGCTAGTAAAGTGAAGGCACCACAACCAATGAATGCCGCTAGAGTTTCATACTATACTGCCGATAGCGTCAAAGTTCATGATGTGTTGGTTCGTTGCACTCATTAAATGTGATTGTAAAGTTGAATTATGTCGTTCATTATTAAATTTTCAGAGTTGGGAGTTACTCGTACTAGCCCATCTGAATTGGGAAATTACATCGCCTACAGGTTTTGATTTCTTCGACCATCTCTCGGCACGATTACCTTCTTTGCATACACTGCGCCCAGCATTTACATCAGTTCTTCATAGAATTCAACGCTGTGGGTTTCTATACTTTTATTAATATTTTTCTAAGATTTATCTTACATACCTGTGTAGTCGTGTGTTTATAAGTTTTGTAAAATGTGTTAAATTGTCGTTCTTTCTCTAAAATCTCATCTTGTAATGCTTTGTTTTTGGTTATCTTGGTGTTCTCAATGAAAATCGATCCGCTCAAATTTTTTAGGATTCCCCCTTAAATTGTTCTGAATTTTATTCGGTAAATTTGTCTGCAAAATGTCTCCGACGTTTTTGAGTAAGTATTGATTATTTTGTAAGCAGACCTCAATTCTACATTTCTAATACAAATTGCAAGAATGGCTTATTTAGCTGCTTTGAATGTGGTTTTTTCCTTATATTTGTGTAGTTCTAACGTGATATTTATGTCTTCGAGCTAGACATTTGATCACCTTACCACCTATGGAGAGCGAACCAATGAGATGGTGCGTTATGATGCGAATTATTGGAAGACCAGCACCGTCCTCGTTCACATTCAGCAACATTCGCCTTTAGTATGCTCATGCCTCATTGCATCGCCTTAGCCCGATGTTTGTCGATGAATCCTTGACGACCTGGTACGCGAGTGATATGACCTCCCAGGTGTAGAACGTCATCAATGGTAGTCAGTATTACACAACAAAATCATAAATTTCGTACATTTGATATCTACAGTTCCTCTGAATTTCTCTGAGTATCCTCGTCTCAATGTTTCACATCCTCCAAAGGTTTTTTATAGTGAAATTAAAAAAAACGGTTAAATTCGTATCAAACTAACTCGCGTCGATCGTGTTTCATCTGCATCACAATGCCGTCGTTATGGTTAGACCACACACATCGTTCTCTTAGTCGCGCATCGTCTCGCGCATCTAACATAATGAGAATCGGCAATGGAGAACTATTAGTCCCGCTAGGTGGTCCCGTTATGCGTAAGTTTGGCAGCTAAGGAGTTGTGTCTCGTCAACTGACGTAAAGCTGTATCACAGAATCTGTTGTAGGGAAGGAAGGAAAATTCTCATAATTCAAGCAGTGGTTTCGCGTAGTCGGGCATTTACTGCGTGTTTCTTCTTACCCTTCTCTCTACTTTCGTATTCAATGCATATATGGATGCGTTGAAGTGTTTTAAGTGTTACGTTCTAAGCATATGAAGACATAGTTATAGGTACTGCTTTTTAGCAATTACTATAAGTGAAGAAAGCTTGTTCTAAAAACTTGAGCAGAAAAATATTTATTGCGGTGAATAGGAAAAGTATTAGGAACGTTTCGAAATTTCGGAAACCTATTTAGCATTTTCTTTCAACCATCTTTTGTACGTACAAGTTGCTTCAAAAGCAGAACTTTTTGCTATTTTTTCTCATTCGGCTTCTAACTCACGTACATTTTTTGGCCGGTTTCCGCGCTGCCCGATTTTGGTTTGCGGCATTGTGACACAAAAGAAATCGTAGCTGCTTTTTTCTGATAGGGCATTCACTATTTTAGGCACGTTCTCGTGCCTTTTTCTGACTAGTCTTCTGTCTGTGTTTCCGTGGGAATGGTCTGCTTAAACACTTCTGTAATAATCGGTAATTATAGAAATATTGTGAAGAGCACCAATCGGTCATCAATGCAATGTGATTGTCAGTTTATATTCTACTTGTACAATAGATTTAGGGCGCTTGTTTGAATATCCACCACCTGCTCATCGGGAGGTCGTGCTTATGGCTAACTGGTAGACTGAATTATTGTTCTTATGATGCTGTTCGTATACAGTGCACCAATAACAGCCTTAATTAGAGGTGCTATCTAATGTAGCCTTCAGACGCTTACGGTCAGGACGAATACCGCCTTAGTACATCTGTTTTCAGTAGCATTCTAGCTAAGGATCTTTTACATTTACCATCTATATCAATGTATGTCATAGTAAATACTGAGAATTGCTAAGTTACAGTACGGAGTCATGAGCTATTTGACCGTGCTCAGGCCATGAGTGATTACTTATTATATGGAAGCATCGTTGATGAATCCAATGGCCTTCACTTATGTAGTCGTGTTACTGTTATCTTTTTTCATCAAGAAACTTCGCAACCTTGTCGCTACGCCTTTCACCGCCACTATTCGTTGGCAAATCGTTAATACTGCAGACTTGGAATCATTCGCTGTTTAAAGATCGCTATCTTCATCTGTGTGAAGAGCGAAACATTAGTTAGGTTCGAGCCATCAGCCAACGATGATCATGTTCCTTTTGTCCTGTTTGCTTTTTTTAGGTTTTCATTATAAGTTTATAAACTTCTGTGGGCTATTAGTAAATGACTAATGGAATGCAGGGCCATCACTACATTTTATTCGGCATCCGGGTGGCTTCCATTTATCTATCGAAGAGTGGCGGGCAGACCGCCTGCTGTGCGTGCAGTTTATCACTTTCATACAGGCCAGAGGAATAAACAATCGTACCGTGAAAAACAGTTGCTTAATCTAGTGGTTCGAATTAATGTAAGATGTCCTCATCCTTCCGTATTTAGTTAGGGAATGGGTGGTTTATTAAAGTGTAACGTTTCTGTATGGGTAAAATATATGTGTAGTTCAAGTCACCATAACTATTGGTTTGTGAATGAACATGGTGTTCTGGCATTAATATGCATAAAATCAGTGATCTCTTTTTATTAAGTTGCTGAGAACTGGGTTATCGTACACTTTTGAATTTGATGTCGTTAGGTAATTTGAGCTATTTGCCTATGCATCACCTAATCCGTCACTGAACGTTAGTATATGATGCATGTGTCCTCTGTGGCTTTGTTTGCGGTGGAGCTTCTGAGATTGTAATGTAGTAATGCACAAGTGGCATAGGTGATTTGGTAAATAGGTCTGTAATACAAAAATTGGTATGAAGAGGTGCATTTGAGAAATAGTAACTAGAAAACGTTCGTCATTTCTCCCACTACTTACTACCAGCATTGTTATTGAGTGTGAAAATTTGCGCAGATGAATGTATATTCGGTGGGTTTCCCGAGGAGTCGACAGATGTAGCTGTAAGATTCCTACCAACTAATTGTATTTAGATATATAATTAAAATATTTAATTGACCTTTCAAGCCTTTTTGAAACGCAACATTTGAAACAGATTATTTTCCTCGCATATTTTTTTTCGGTCCTATAGGATTGTTTTTTGGTTTGTTTTGTTATTTTTGAAATTTTATTTTGTGTTTAACGTAGGCAGTCTCTCTAACATGCCTTCGTTATCTAACGAATGGACTACGATATCGTAGACGGATATCAACACATGTTCCAGCTGATCCGCATCGGAAGTGTGTTTTATCTGTAGGCAAGTCGCGTGCCGCCTAGATATGACTATGATTTACGCATAGCCCATTACGCCGCACAAATCGCTACTTATTGAATTGGATGTTTATCACTGTTCTAGATGACACATGTTTCCTTTACTTTAAATTATGACGATGAAGCAGTTGACGAAGAGTTGCTAGTGGCTGATGTCTTTGACCGTACCGATAGCGGCTGAAATCCATTGTTCAAATTTTTGAATGGTTTTCATTGTCTCCCTTCACAAACTGGCATGTTTATTATGATCGAATCATGCATATGTTCTTTCGACTTTAACACTTTGATATCCATTTGACGAGCGTTCTTTTTGCGTTATCACTTTGCTTACAATAATCACACACAGTGTTCGAGCTTTATGTGAGTGAGGCATTGTTCTACTGTGAGAAATTTGGTTGTGATATGAACGCAATGTCCGACGTAGGGATCAGTAGTGTAGTGTACATGGTGAAACTGATATTTAGCTCATTGTTTTGCTTACCTTACTAAAATGATATTTTTTTCTTACGTTTTTTCGTCTGATTTATTGTAGCTCATAGGTCTTCCCAGTTTCCTAGATCGTTGGATTTTTTTTTGTTTGCAATTTTGTTGAAATATTTTTCTTGTCGAAGTGAGTCGAAAAGTACAGAGTTACACAACGTGTGGTCTATGGGCTGTGAGGTCAGCGTCAAACAAAGACTTGGTCTATCTGTTGCGATAATGATCACAAGTGGCTGTGGTAGTAGTGGTTGTTGTAACGAATCAGATGTCAGAAGTGATGTATTATGTTGTCGCAATTTTTCCGGCATATTTATGAAGCTTCACCTAGATAATTTTTTGGGACATTAAGAAATTTGAAATTGTTCATCCAAATGATCCGCATATGCGATGCGACGTCGATCATTATTTATTAAGAGATGTCAACATTGTTTCACATTAGGCACGAGGAATGTGAACAATATACGGTTACTGTATAATTCTGTAAATTTTTCTTATTTAGTAAATGTGCTTTGGAAATTCGATTTGGTTTTTTATATATCTTATCTTAATTACGTTATGATGAGGATTATTTTTTGATAAGAATCATCATTACAAATACTGTATTTATTACATTTGAGCAATTTTAGAAAGATTCGTTTTAGAGAGATTAGCAAGGAGGTTAGTAATTGTGATAACGTTAAACATTTTTTTGCTTCACTGGAAATACCAAGCTACATAGACCAATGAATGAATGATCTACGTCTATCATATGCGTACAGAAATAATTGGTAGTTGTTACTTAATATTGAAGTATTGATGATTCCAGGTCATAAGCTGGCGACGTTGTTCCCATCAATTCAGTGCTGTTTAGCGCTAATGTTCGCTGCCGAGAGATACGCTGACGCGAAATTGCGTTCTGATACTGAGAAAATTATTGGAAGTACATTCCATCTGCAGATGGTTGGTCATTTAACTGATTCTGATGTTTTCCTTTTTTCGGTCTGAATTCTTGTTTGATATCGAGGATATTCTCTAGAATCTACTCCGCTCTTATATTTTGATGCTGGAACGTGTTGTAAGCGACACTGGGACTTGTACATCACAACGCCAACAAGACGTATTAGCTGCGCAGTGTGGAGCTGAACTCCTCGCACAATCATCAGTAGTTGATGCGAGGCCTTCATCCGAGCCAGCTACACCGCATAATGATTCTGGGTTTTGTTCTGGAGTGAGCTCTCCGGAATTGTGTGGGAAGAAGGATCTTGATTGCTCTCCACCAAAAATGGCAAGAATAGACTGAGTAAATAGTTGGAAATAATTCGAACTGAAGTTATCCAACAGATTCCACGTATCTTTCACTCCTCATATTAAAATGCGATGCTTCAGCCAAAACTAATTCCTTCGTTATTCATTTGTTTTGAGAACAGGAAAAAAAAAATTTTTCTTGACAATCAATGGCTACTTATGCTGGCCTTAGCGGGTGATAAGCTTTTCTTTCGTTCTCCTTCCTTAGATAATTATCAGCTGCAATTTCACTATGACGTTATTCGTATTATCCTCCTAATATAACTGTTATCTTACTGACTACTTTCATGTCGTATATCATAAATAAATTTTATTTTATCTTCATCTTAATAATGACATTGGTGTTTTAGCCGTTATTCCTCATACACTCACAACTACTGCCTGTAGAATTGTATATCGCACTCTTTTTTTCTCTCTCCCATATTCCTCTTTCCATACATACGTTATTCTCCGGTGTTTTTTCATTGTGTATCATTATCTCAGCCAAATAACGTAAGGTTACATTACTCGTGTTCGTTGCTGTGTCGTTGGTAGTGCATCGCTCGACGCGTATATACTTTATCGTTCCCGTTTCCGTTTCCGTATATCTCCTTAAGATTTTCGGTTATTGATAACGAACGTCATGGAGCGATGACACTGTCATACGAAAAGCTTGTGATTAGTCAAAGATTTTCTTTTTTGTAGGTATATTTACGCGTTTGTAATTTTCGATGCGTTTTCCCCTTTCCTTATTATAATTTTTCTCTTCTCTCTCTCTTTCTTCTCAATTCTCAATTGTTACAATATCATCACATCATTTCGTTCAATCTATAATGAACGAAATTAAGTTGTATAAAACGATATTGCTCGATGTAACTGTAAATAGTTCTCTGTCTGTCTGTCTATTTCTATATATGTATATCTCCCTCTCTATCCCTCGTTTTATTCTAACGAAATCTTACAGTAGTAATTCGATATGCGTTTGTGACTGTTAGATCATATGACAGTTAAGCTTATTTATAGAGGCGCTGGTAGTCATGCCTTTCTTGTCGACGCATTTCTTTCTTTTTACCACGATTGTTTTATGTTATTTACTCTATCAATAAATATGTACTATTCATAGAAATGATTCGCATACTATTCCTCTATACAGAGCTTATTTATTTATTGTTTATTCTTGCATAATTAGCAAAACTAAACAAATAAGAATTTGTCTCATGTAATATATATGCATGCTATAAGGAACACATAAGGGATAATTTTATAAATTAGATAAACATCTGGGAAATATAAGAATTTTCTAGTAGACAGAATACGTTAGAAAAGAATTAAAACAACGTTTTTGTCGGTGTTTTTTCTGAAGGACCATTGGATTTTTTCTTATAGTCTGCCGGTGTTGTGAAGAACGTGCGAATATTCATCGAATTGTTAAGAATTTATGAGAAATGAGGTTTTTAAAATTAATTTTCACATGTACTTTCAAAGATCACTGAATAGTTAGACCTCTGAACGAGAATACCACTTTGTAATTGTATTCGAAATGTGACTGAGTTTTCTAGGAGGAGCGTCGACAAGTTTTGAGGCGTACATCATCATGAGGTGAGGAGCGTGAAATAATCAAATATCCTCTTGTATAGAAACATTTCATGAAAATCTGATTAATCTTTCAACCGCAATAATCACTTTAGTTGTTTATTTGTTATTATTTTTATTAGTAAAATAACTACACAATTTTGGAATTGTGTAGTTACGGGATGCCTCTAGTACTACAGACTGATTAGACGGAGAGCTTTTTCTACAAAGAAGGTGCCGGCTATATTTTTGCTTACATAAAATTTACGCTGGATAAAATACTTATGTATCATTTTTATTCAAAGCTTCAAGCTTCTTGAAGAAAATAGTTAGTTCTTGTTTTTTCCTCCAGTGTTTTTGATTGTGATTTTTGAGTCACTGTAAGCCGATGTCGTATTGAAGCGTTACCTCATGACGACGTGAAAGAGTTTGATCTAAAAAATTTGATGATGAAAGAAACGACGAGATAGAAAAAGCGCTTAAATTTCTTCGATAAGAAAACCAGTAACGATCGTTAGAACCAAGAATTTTTTTTTTCTTTCGCGTCTGTTTTTTCCTCACATATTCTCAGTTTCATTTTCAATTTTTCGAAAGCGAACGAAAAAACTACCTGAATGAGTCAAAATGATGAGAAATTATAAAGCAACTAACTCATTTTTACAAGTGAAACTAACAACATCGAACAAAAAAAGGAGGAGGATAGAGTTAAGAGTTAAGAAAATCATTGAGAAATGACTATGTAACCAATCAATTTTCATATTTATTGTGTATCGCATATTTCCTTTTCTCTTTTAAATTGATGATTATTTATTTTAAGGTTATTTAAAATAATATAAGGTGTAATTAGGAATTTATTAAGCCAGATATATTGAATTTTTTAAAAAGAAAAAATCAAAGAAAGCTTTTAACAACCGGCCCAACCAATGTATTTATTATTTGTTTTTTGAATAATTGAGGTTTCGTTTAACTCGACAAATTTAGAAATAGAAATAATACTAAAAAAAAAAATTTAATAATGAGTGAACTTTGATCAGGAACAATCCATTCTAATAATTTTCATCACTCACTAATTAAAAAATGAAAAAAAAATTCCAGAGAAAAAAAACAAAAGATGGAAGTATCGCTATAGAAAGAAAATTACAATGTGATTCAATCGATAAGGAGGGAAGAGGAAAAAATATAGTAGTAGTTCGTTCAGCTTTAATGAGAAATAGATAGTTTTTACACGTTTTTTTTTCTCTTTTTCATAGAAAAAACAGCTTATTCAACAAAGCCGCGGTAGTACGGTAATTAGAGGCAAAATTTCTGACTAATCAATAACCTCTAGAAGATTCAATACAACCGTTTCGATGACGTCACACGCTACTATCGCACTGTGGGAAACTAAAAAATATTCTTGCCATTAAGAAATTTTTAAGAACAAGCTTAGAAATGAGGGAAAAAAACGGAAATAGGAATAATTAATTACATTAATGAGTTGGAATTTCTCTGTATGTCATTTTGTCTTGCGTATTTTTGTTGGATACTTATAGTTTTTTTTTTGTTCAAAAGTATTCACGAAAATGAGGAAAAAAGAGGAAAGGAGGAACGACGTTTTCAGGCTTCATTTCCTCCTTGAAAAAATTGGGAAGAGTCTTTTTTTTAAATTTGATGCTTCTCCGATTTTTTAGGCATTTTTGATGTAAATTTTTCTTTTTTTCCTTCAATTCAAACGATTCTTTGCCATAGAGATTTTTTTTTACAAAATAAGCACAAAAATAAAAAATATAAAG
>KN716384.1:132129-142930 GCA_000816705.1 Dictyocaulus viviparus
TAACTTTTCATTTTCCCTCTCTTTTTTTTTATCTACTCGACTATTTAGTGACGTAACTTTTTTTCAGATGTTTTTTTTTTATCGGACTTACATTGATTATTCAGTCTATTATCGATAAAGTATTAACTTTTTTTAATCCGTGACATTTTCCTCGTTTTTTCCTCAACTTATTTCTTTTTATCGTCAATTTTACTCTATAAAATTTATAAGCGAAATTTCAAAAAAGAAATTATCATCAGTTTTGAAAAATCTAAAGAAAACGAGCGTTTTTTTTCTTAGTTGTTACCTATCAGAAAGATCTCAGACGTAAAATGGTGTTAAAAAATTTCTTCCAAGTCATCAAGGACGATGAAGATAATTTAGAAAGGCTCTGGCCTGTAACTTTGAGTAGAAAAAACGAACGATGAAAAAAGGAAAAATAAGCAAAAAGAGGTAGAGAGGGAATAAGAGGATGAGAGGGGAAGAGCGAGAGAGAGAGAGAGAGAGGTAAAATTCTAAAACGATAGAAATTTAGTGATATGTTTGGTCCCCTGGGGAGATGACGATGCAGAACTTGTTCAGTGCATTTTCCGTTAGATGCGAAATTTCAATAAAAGAAAAAAAAAACCTCAGATTTTTTACCTCCCACTTAGATCAACGCAGAAAAAAATATTTTTTTTATTAAACGAATAGATACAAAATAAATATACGTATTAAATGTTATTAATTATTAATATTATTAAAGTGTTGTTTAATTTTCTTAATCTCCTAAATTTTTCATGTTTCCATTAATATTAATATTGTTATTTGATCATATTAAATATTTCTCATGAAGCATTTAAAAAATTCTTATTGAATATTTTGTTAGTTGAAAAAATGATCTACGAATCAATCAATAGTCTTGACCATTGTGAATACGGTGAATCAAAAGCTATTCATTATTCTATTTAGACAACTTATTTTTATTATATTTACAAAAAATTTTCATAAATATATAATTTTTGAACAAAAATCATATCGACTTAAATTAAATGTATTATAATCGATAATTTAAATTGTATTTTGATTCAAATATTCGCGTTGTGATCTACTTTCTACCGTAGTATTCCATTCATCAATCGATAGAATAAGCTGACTAGGAAAATACAAGGCAGTAAATTGTTTCAGAATTTTCCTTTCTATTTTTTATAAGGGAAAAAAAATAGTTAATCCAAAAATTTTATTAAGTGAAAATTAAAATTTATTTATGTTGTTTTAAAAAATAACAAAATTAAATAATTATTTTTATATTTAAAATGTTAAATTTCATCAATAAATTTTTTCCACAAAAAAGCGTTTCATATTTTTTCCGATTTTTTAAAAATTTTTTTTCTTATAAAATTATTAATAATATAATTATTTCAATTAGTATATTTTGCTATATTTAAGATTAGAAAAAAAAAACGTTTATTTTAATTGATTTTCAATTTTGGTAAACAGTAAACAATTATTCAGTTGTAAATAAAACTTTTTTTATAACTTTTTTATTTATTTGTTTATTTTTTTCCCTCTATTGAATTTTAAATACTATTAAAATGTTGCGTATAATTTTATAAATGTTGAGAAGAAAAAAAAACGCTAGAAGCATTTTTTTCAAAGTTGTATTTTTTAAAATTATTAAGAAAAAATACTATGAATCTCTATGAAAAATCTAATATTTAATTTTTATAAATAAATATTACATTATAGAAAATCTGTTCGATAAAAATTTAACTCATTCGGAATTCATATCGGTCAGTATCGCACTATTCCCTTGCCATTTAAGAGTTTTATTTACAATTTAGACACAAACTCTCTACACTCTAAACAAAACATAAGTATCGATCGAACGACGATCGAGTACAGTACGGCATATAAATGACATTTATTGTAATCTTTTAGTAACATATACTATTTGTCCTTTTCAGAATCGACACGATTTCGGTAAAGATAGCATTTTCGTGGTGAGGGAATGAGAGATTTTCCTCAAATAAAACATATATGCAAACGGTAAGCGCTATGCAAGTCTCAAATTGAAGTTAGTTAAATGAGGAACGGTTTTTTTTTCGTAAATGAAATACTGTAGAAATATTCAAGAGCTTAAGCTTAACGTGTAATAAAATATTTAATTCTGTTCTTCTATGAAGACATGCTTTTACCTCCCTGCAGAATTAACGAACTCAAAAATAAAGCTCGGGAATTTTTCCTCCTAGCATTATCAAGTTTGCTTAGAAAGTTAATAAGGGTCACTGTATAAAATTCAAATACATTTACAGGATATTACCGTACTATTTGTAATTTGCATACGCTTACTTCTGGAACTGTTCATCAACGATGAGGAGTATTCAGAGGAGGGTTACAGCTTTCACTTTGATTTGCTTTGCATTCTTTTCCAATTGTACCCCAAGCATTCTGATTGTCATCACAATGTCATGACATTTTAACACCAATACCTCTTTGTATTCTACTGTAGCCTTTACTTCTGTTAATTTCACGTTGATTCACTTGAGGAAATCATGTGATTTACATGTTTTTGAGGAAGAAATAGCTGAAAAGGAGGGATGGTTAATAAGAAATGAGGAAAATAGAGCAAGAAAAGAATGATTAATTACTCTGGTCCTCCTCTGATTGTTCTACTTTACTGTCAGCAACCCATTTCAACATAGTAAAGGACAGCATGATAAATTTCAATTTGATTTCAATGAAATACGAGAAAAAACAAACTCTTTAAAATTTATCAGATCTACCAAATCGATCAATAACATATCGATTCAATGATAAAGTGCTTGCTATCATCAAACTGCACTGAACAACGATAAAATTCAAATAATCTGAAAAATTCATAACAAAAGAAAAACTTGTGACATATTTTTTGAGGGGAAGGAAAAAAAGAAGAAAATTTGACAACTCCGTCTAAAATATCCTTTCATTTGTGATGAGGTAGTGTACGTCTGAATATTCCTCATTTATATACCGAACAACAGACGTCACCATCTGTTGCGAAGAAAAAGAAATCCTTCATTATCAGAAATTTTGGGAAAAATTCAGAAAATCGATAGAAAAAACGTCGGGTAAACCTATAGATTTTCTTTGAGGTCATTTATTTTTCATTTCGAAAGAAAATCTACCTCACTTTATTCTCACAACTGTTAACGTTGCTAGTACTCGTAGAAGAATTTTTCATTTCCTCATCGTTTATGGAGTGAAATATTCTTTTAAATATATTTAATTTTAAACGTTTACGGAAATACAAAAAAGGGATTTTTTTTTTGAATATTCACCAAATAAAAGAAGTGTTAAGTATTTTCCTTCTTGTTCTAAATAAAAATATGACATAAAAATTTATGATAAGTGAAAAATTGAGTATTTAAAATAATATTTCTTTAAGATGAAACAAAAAAAAACAGCTGGTTTGACCTAACCACATAGCGGCAAACCAACCTCAAATCCTCAAAGGTCAACGATTACGTCCGCTTAGTGACGTATAGAAAACAACAAAAATAATTGAATTTCATATAAACATGGGTTGATTTCTATTTAATTACATGTTTTCTCTGAGATACGAACTGACTACTAGGTAGATCACTCGTTATTGATTAGAATTCGAGCAGAGTATAAAGTGGGGTACGGTAGGCTGTAAAAATCAATCCATATAAAATGTTCACGTGAATTTTTTCGTCATATATTTATTATTGCATCATTTTTTAGTTTTCTACTTCTTACTTAAGCGTTTTTTTTTCTATAATTATATGAAAATTATTATTGCTTACACTGAATTAAGCTCACCATCAGAATACTGTAACCGAAGAAAATCGATCAAGCAAAAATTAACGATAATTTTCAACACTACTGTTCAATACTGTAGTCATTTTTCTTTTAATCCTTCTTGGATACTTTAGCTATATTCCATTTGTTTCACTCGTTGATCTCTAAAAATCAATATAATGCTGATCGTTGTCTTGTCGACTTTCGTCGTTGTTGATTCATCATCTACCAGAATGAATTTGATGCTTATTGATTGTTTTGGATAGGAAAACGTAAGATATTCGATACGAAATCGATTGCTATCGATTTGTTTTGACAAATTTTTTTTTGCTTATAAAACTATAGTACTCAACAAAAAAAAATATCGACGACAGGTGTCCGATTTCATTATGCTGTACCACTCACGATTAAGATTCCTTATGAATGCTAAAATATATGACGAACAAAAAAAAAAGTTCGTATTGTCGGCAAAAATACAAGAAAAAAAATTAATGAAACGCAAACGAATTTTTCGCCTGCTCAATGACGTAACGCGTTTTTGATCTACTACTTTCTGCAAATAATAAACACCATATCTATACAGTTCGTAAACAATAAACAATAACTCGTAAATAAACAGTAAATAGTAAATTAGTGAATATTTCAACTTGAAAAATAAGTGGCAGTAAACAAATTAGCATATAATTAAGTTGAATAAGGAATTTTATGCAAAAAAATTTAGAATAAAATCGATAAGTTCAAGATTTAATAAGTTTTGATCTATCGAAAAATATCCAAAAACATAATAATAATATTAATTTTTGTATAATAAATAATAATAAGAAAAAAAACAGATGTATAATGTTCGATTAGAATTTTATTGATGTGGTGAAATCGGACTGGTGTCTTGTTCAACCTCAATGCCATCACTCTTTGAGGTAATACAAGTGCTTTGTTTGACTCAAAATCAAACACGGTCAAATAACGTCAACATGAAACTAAACAAAATTTCTTCATGAAGAAGAAGAAGAAGAAGAAAAAATCGACATCAAGAATTCGTTTTTTCAAGAACCGTTTGATACGGTAACAGATATATTCCTACAAATTATTGATTGAATGTATTGAGGAGTTCAAAAACTAATCAATATAAACTTATTTACAAATAGAAATCTCTTACAAACTATTAAATAAAAACATATAAGATTTTGAAACTCATTCATCATAGGCTATGACGTCATAAATATAAACAAAATAATTGCTTTGAGGAAAAAAAAAAGTACTTGCTTTCACAAAAAAAATGAGTTTCTAAGCAAGATGATTTTTTTTTATTGAGTTTAGTAATTCTGCTGAGTTTAACCTAAATAACTCTTTAGTCATTTTCCTAGAAAATACATTTTTCAATGATTTTGCCCTCATAATATCTGAGGTAATTGTAGTAATCTCATTGATGGAAAAAAACGCATAAGAATGTAAAGTGTTACTGACAATAATATGAAAGAAAATTCTATCAGCAAAACGAAGTTTGTTTGTTTGTTTATTATTGTTGTTGTTGTTGTTCGTGAGGGTGTTGATGTTGTCATTGTTGTTGCTATTGTTGTCATATTTACATTCCAGTACATTTTTGTACCATTCAAAGATAGAAGATCGTCAAAGAAAGAGGAAAATGAGGTTTCCTCATGGCAGATTTTTATCAATTCACCTCATATAGCCCTATTTTCTTTCAATTGAAATATTTATTTTATAGCAAAAATCATTCATTTTATATGTCAAATAAATTGAAGGAGCGCATTTGACCGATGATTTCCACACATTTGACGCTATCGATTTCTCGATACATCGCGAGCTTGCGTGATTTCCTCCATTCTCGGTTTTTTTGTTTGTTTGGGGGTTCGACCGATTACATAGAAAATGATCCTCATTATACCTCACTATTAGAACGTCATCGAATAGTCTTATAAACATCGTACAACAACCTTCATATATCATGACGCGATTAGTATTTGTTTCTTGCGTTCATTTCATGCTAATTGATTGATTTCGTTCAATAGTTCGATGATGATCAAGAATGGAACTCATTTCACTTATTCATATTAACTAATATAATACTTTTTCTAGTTTGTCTCTCGGTAGCCTCTTTGTTGTCCTATTTTTCCCAAATGTGATATATCATATAAATGCAACGTGTTACATTAGCTAGATTGTGGATGATAGAGAGTCATCAGTTCGATTCTGAATCTTCTTGAAAGAGCTTTAACATGATAGAAGATTATCCTCACTATAACTCAATCCTAGAATAATTCTTGAATATTTTGAAGAATACAGTGCATAGAACGTTAACCTCGATCTATGACCAACATTCCTTTTGTGTATTCATTCAATGTTTATTGATTTCTGATGTTTATTGTGTTTCCGAATTGGCGTTTTTTTTTGGAATATTTGTCTAGTTAAATAAAAATAGACGCTAATTCGATCGCGAATCGATGGGTAGATCATGGTAGATCATAAATTATACAGTAGATCAAAACAATGGTAGACTATACTTGTGAAAATAGTCGAATTTATCCGAATATACGTGCTTCCAGAAGAAAAAAAACTATTCGAAACGTAATCAGATAATTTAAACTTAGATCAGAGAAGCTTCCATCATAGAGGGTAGTATGCCTCTTTAACTCACTGCACCTATGTTCTCTTACTAATAAAACAAATACGTAGAACTCTTCTGTTTTTTTGTATGCTTCGATTGCTTCAAATTTTCCCTCATGTAAGGAAAAAAGAAGATTAGTTCAGCTCATAGAAGTCCTCAGAATGACAATGCGCTGAATTTCTGATATGGGTGACACCGTATTAGCTTTTATTAAAAGTGCTCGGAGTTATGTAGATAAAAACTTGTCGCACTCAGTCCCTCAGCTTGTGGGGCGATACGAGGCACGGCTCCAAGCAAATTTTAATGAATGCATTTATATAAGAGAACTATAGTCAATCTAAATCTATTTATTGTAACGGCCATCATAAGTGAATTCGATAGATCTCTATCAATCTGAGTTCTTGAACGTATTGAAATCAACGCGTTTGATTGATTGCTATGAAAATAAATAACTTTTGAGGTAACCAGTTTAATAACTCATAGATAATGATGGTAATCCTTCCAAAAATGAATGGTCGTTATATCTGTTATCTTTCAAAATCTGTCCTTAAGAAATGAGTCTAGTGAACAGTGCTAATACGTCTCTATTAAAGGATGAGAATCATTGCATTAGTAAAATGAAGCTATTATCAAATTTCATTACATAAATGACATATATGTAACTCATTCATTAGTATTATTCGGCGTGAGCTGGTGAGTTCCATGAAGTGATTTGATCAGCTAGCAGTTTACTAGTGTTAAGTTAGTGTTAAGAAAGAGGTTCGATTATAAGTAATCAAATTTTGAGTGACGGTAGATATTGATCACGTTTGTCATTAACCTCATTAACTCGTTTTCGAGGTACTTAGTAGATAAATAGAAGTGAAGGAATGCACACAACTGTTAAAATGACAGAATATTGTAATGTGGCAGCAAATAGAAATTTTTGAAAAATATAGACGATGTATTTGATATTGATTTTTCGTAAATTTTCTCTATAGAAGTGATAATAATAAGGAACATTTCAGTTAATCAATAACGTATTTACCAACTTTTAGATTTGTTTCATCACATGAAAATTGGAACCTTTCCAACATGTGACGTCATCAAGATTGGCTAAATCTCAATGTAAAGTGTTCCTAATGATAGAATGATATCACCTTCATATCCCCAACTTTTTTTCTCTTACGATTTCTTTTTGAAGTACGATTTTGAATTCTTCCTCATCATTCCTATTTTCATACCTCATTTCGCTTTATATTTTACTACCTCTGCAATAATATAACTATTAAGTACAATAAAATACAGTCTAATGAACATTATTGAGGTAATATATATGAGAGGGAAAAATTCATTGTTAAAATAGTTACATTACAACATGATGCAATCTATCTTAAACAATGAATTGATTGAATGTTCTTTGTACTGCGACCTTATTTGACTCACATCCGGTACAAAAGAAAAAGGCCAATGACATTTCATGAAGAAACATCGGACGGATTTGTGATGTGAAAAAAATTTGAGAGTACCCATTTGTATTTTTCGATGTATTTTCAATTGTATAAATCATATATGGCTTGTTAAAGAACTAATGAGGACAAAAATGAGACTCTTTTATACGAAAAGTTTATGTCAGGTTGCTTGTACTACGGGTGTCATGAGGCTATAATGTTCAAAGCATTAACACTTTTTCATAAACATCCTTGAGCATCTTATCTAAAAAATTTTACTATTTGAATAAGCAAGATGACGTTCATTTAAATCTTTGGATTCAATTGTGCGTGAGATTATAGGATTTTTTTTGTAAGCTGAGTCAAAAATAAAACCCTCAAACCTCACTCTTTGCTCAATTCTTCATTTCATCAACTTCATAAGTCTTATACTTTAGTTGAACTTACTTAGTTATATTAGAATCTCTGTATGTTGAAAGAGGGAATGACCTCAAATGTACTCTTTTGTTTCCTTTTATCTAATAGCTAGTGTAAAGCATACTGCTTAGACAAAATGTAGCAGATCATAGACTCCTGATATCACGGCTGTTATGGTAATTCGAATTTCTTATAATACTCTCTAAGTCAACGACTTTTTGAGTACCATATTTATGTGAGGTTCTCGTACCAACTGCATATAATGTCATTGATTCCATTGATAATTCAAGCTGATTGATTGAGTAAGCGTCATCGTTAAAAACCTCAATGAGTGAGTATTATGTTGGTTTTTTCTCTTAGTCTCATTAGCTAGCTGCTTAATACGAGATCTCTTTTATGGATTTCTTACACTTTTGTAAACACTTTGACTCGTTAAAAATCATTTGTGTTTACTCGAAAAAAATCTACCTCATTGTTAACATATGTTTATCGATAAGAAATATATTATAAATGCATTTTTCCATTATCAGTGAGTGTTATCCGGTTATTTTTTCGTGAGTTTTCATGTTTAGTATTTGTATTGACGCTTGTGTTTATTTTATTTGAGTGAACTTTACTGAAGAAGAAGTTCAGGTACTGCTAGCAGTTGATCGTTGATGATGAACTTCTTTCATTATTTTGCGTACGGTAGTAATTTACTGAAGGAACGAATACAAGTACAGGTTGTTTATTTTTCTTCTCGTGGTTTCATTTTCAAATCAATGAATTTTTCTGAATAAAAATCTGCTATACCTTCTACAAATCTAAGGTTTATTTATCTTAAAAGTCTAAATATTACTTTGATAAACATGTATTTATGGACGATTATTAGCTTAATAACAGTTGGGATGTAATATTAACTATATAATCGATTGCAGTAGATCAAATAGATCCCAAATATACATTGTATTTAGTAAAATGTACAGATCAAAGGTGCAGAATATGTAAATAATGGCGTATTGAAAGACTATGAACTTGATTTTGTTGCCTATTCAAAACGATGGCATGGTGGTCTTGCAACGATAAAGAAAATGCCAGGATCAGAGGTGAGGGTACATTTATTGCCAGGAATTCTGAATTGTCCTCACTTTATTGCCTCATTTTGCAACGATTCTCCATTGGCTTATTGAGAAGTTCACTGGTTGTTGTAAATATTTGAACATTATTGATTAGTGAATATCAATATAGTAGATGTCATTCAGACCGCCCACGCATCTGTGATTGGTCGCTCAGATCAATAATAGTATTACTTTTGACAACATCATCTCATTTAATATACAATTTGTTACTGAACTGCTTGTACACTAAACATTCGTATTTTGAATAGCATCGAAAAAAGTACATTTAAAAATATACCTCATAAAATTTCTACAGTTGCACGATTTTGTAAGACTAACAGAGATTTTTAATTATAATTATATGGAAACTTGTCAAGCACTGTAGTTGAATAAGTTTAAGGTTCATGGTTGTGTATGGTATGTACCAGAAGAGTTTGCTGAGGAGTTAGATCGACAAGAAACCGGATATCATCGACTAACTGGTATGATCTTCATTTCATTCAATACTGATACTATATCCTACTATGGAGGCGCAGTGGCTCAGTGGTGGAGGTGCCGCAGTGACACGCCGGCCCGAATCAGTTCGCGGCCGCGCACCAGGCCTACCAAGCCCGCCATCCCTCCGGGTTCGGTAAATTGGGACCAGAGAAATCTGGGTAAGATAAACTGGCACTGACTGGTAAAGATTGGTCAACTCAAGTAATTGTATGGACCAGGCACGCATTCGACCACCTCCACGATTTCACGTTGAACACGAATGTGTTTGCGCATCCAGCCACAAGGGATTGATCAACGCCAACAATTATCTTATCCTACTATATATACGGACTTGATCGCTTAATATTTGATTTGTAGTATCGATTCAATGTGATAATGGGTTGATGGAATGTCGAACATATCAGTACTCAGACAGTAAGGCGTTGTCTCTCGCACCCTCTCCTCATTATAAAACTGTTATAGTGGCTGGAGCCGTTGAACATTCGCTACCATCGTCGTATATTAAGAGTGAGATAATACTATTGTTCATTTATTTTTAGCATAGGACAAATGTATGAAGAGGAAAATGTCGAGGAAAAAATATATGTGAGGCAACCCACAGCGGATCAATTCGTTTTAGAGTTAGATGCTGAGTGAAACCGTAATGCTTTTTTTAATACAACATGAAATATAAATCAAAAATGATACAAACTTCGATGGTTATTTATTTGTTCTTCAACCGACTACGATAGGTTATAATGGTCTACTATTTACATAATTGAAATCCTCACAATGCTGAGTCAAACTCGAAATCGGTATCACACCCGAGCAGGCCATCTGTAGGATGCTGGTTTGAGTTTTGTGATTGACTCAGCATTGTGAGTATTTGGAAGAAACTATATTTTTAAGACATTCAATACTGGTGTTATTATTTACTACATTAGAAATCTTAGAAATATTGATACATATAATTACTGTATGATAAACGGTAGTCA
>KN716384.1:157783-170156 GCA_000816705.1 Dictyocaulus viviparus
CGTCGTTTGTGTTGGAGGTGTTGCGGTGGGCAACTCATTAGCTACCATATTCAAAGCGTCTTTTGCTGAAATTATCCTCAAATGATTTGCATATGATTAATTCAGAAAAAAAATAAAAATTAAGCTTATGAATGCAGAACTTTGAAATCTTCCTTTTCATCATTTATCAATATTTAACATTCTAATAAATGAATGTTCTTAATCGATTTGAGGGTCGGACAAGAGGTATACTATATTACTTCATTCTTCTTTGATTTCAAACCGCTAAAGCGCTTTCAAACAATTATGACATTTTTAAAATATGCTTTCCAGTAACAAGTTTATTAATTAACAACTTTTTCTGGACACTAAACACTTCAATATTTTAGTGGTGATTTATTATCAGCACTCGTCCGTTTACTGGATTGATCTGGTGAGTCGATTTTTCCGTGATATCGAGTTAAACAACCGATTGATATCTGCCCGATATGTAATCTTCACCATTTTTTTTTATTTATAAAAAGTTATAATGAAACATTTTTGCATTCAATATGTATGAGCTTGATTAAATAATCACAAATGCGAATTTGAGTCTTGTTTGAGGACACGAATTTTCAGTTGACTCAGCTGTTCATGTCATATAAGCTCATTATGACGTGTCATAGTTCACAAGAAAGAAAAAACTCAACTGCTGCGATCAATAACTTGTAACTCAATGCAGAATTGAAATAGAGCAAATACATTGTGAAAAAACTCAATTACGAGTCAAATCAATACGGGCTTAAAGTAAAATTCACTAACTCAATGCATAAACAATTTCTATAGCGACGAAGAAGGAGAAGGAAAAAGATAACATAAAGTTAAAAATTATTTATTTATTCAAAAATTTTATGACATGTTGACTCGTATAGGATATGAGTACGAAAATTTTTACCTCAAATTATTAACATATAAATAAATAAACAAATTTTAAAGAAAATTAGTAATTCGATTGCAACCCAGTATAACAACAACTAGGTAAATAGTAAAAATAATATAAATAAAATTTAAAAATAGAATAATACGAATTAATCACCTGAGTTGAAAAATTGAGAGAACATTGTTGACCTGGAATATGAAAAAATAATTTCAAAACAAAACAAAAAAAACACGAGAAAAGAGGTGGAAAAGAGGAAGAATTGATCTACAATGCGAAAGAAAATAATCAATATCCAACAGAATAAATGATAAACACAGATCAAATTGATTCCTTAAATAAAACGCCTATTTATAAAATTTAGGAGTGAAAATTTACAGAAAAGCTTTAGATGTTTACCTCAATAAAATTTAGCAAGCGAACTGCCTAAGCAACAACTAAGCAGGAGGAAATTTTGAAAAAAAAAAGAGAAAATCGAAGGAAAAATTGAATCCCAACGACAAAATTTTTCCCACAAATACTCAGCATTGAAATAACTTTTAAATATTATTATATTATGTTAAAGTTATATGAGAAAAAATAACATTAATTATCTCTAAAATAAAAAGAAGAGATAGAAAGATGAGGGACACTTAAAAGTGCCTGAGGCCAATAGATTCATGTATGAAGCTAGCAAGCTTCAACAAGGCGGCATTATTTATTTATTATGGCGTTAAATTCATTAAATATGCCTACAAATGTACAGAGAGATAAGAAGAAGGAAAGAGGGAGTATAAGGAATTTATTTTCTGAAGACGACCTCTAATCTCCTTCACTCAGCTTTCAAACCCTCCATTGTACATTCTAATTAGTAGCACAGACAAACTACTATATTTGTATTGTTGATTACTTGTAATTGTGTTGTATCCTGAAGTAGAAGATGTTCAACTACAACGTTTAGCGTTCATCGACAGAGACGTTTCGCATTCTATCAAGATCACATGATCCCTTCAATCTGACCAAACCGTCAACATATACAACTCACTACCTCTCTACATTACTCTCGATGCATCCAAATTGGAGTAAACATTACACGTGACCTGACGATTAACCAGTTTTCGATACCTCCTCACATCAGCATAAGTGAAACGAAGCATTACACGAGAACAAATATTTGCTACCTATAACACGAATGATAAATGTTATTTGTAGACGAGAGATTGAGTTAAAAATGAGTTTTAGGATTTGATAAGAGTGTGTTTCAATTTCGATGATGGTCTTTGAAATAGAACCGAACTGGACGTGTTGTTTACGATTTTGAGGCTCGCGTCGTTTGTTGTATGCAAAACAACAAAGGCCATTTCCGACACACTCCACATATCGATTGTCCGCGCAAACTAACGATGAGAGTTAAAAAGAGAATTGTGTAAACACATTATCAATGAAAAGAATAAAGAATAATTATAACGATAAGTTGGTAAGCAAAATATTTAGTGTTCATAATAACGCGCAATGGCGATCATCTAAAACGGTCACCTAACGACTTTGATATTTGATCTCTTCAATCGATGCGCGCTAACGCATTCTTCTCAGTCGTCAATATTGAGAAATTAACGTCATGTAACAATTGTTTAACAATAAGATTTTCATGATAATATTTATAATACGTGATCGGTTTGGTATAGAAAACAAAAACGTTTTCTGAGGTATGAATGTCCTCGCGAGTATGAAATACCTCATCTCCGACAACTTTCTGGAAGTTTCGTGTTTTTTCCTCTTATGTTCAAATTTGTGATCATTTGAAGTAATTGGGTATTTTGAAATCAAAGCGAACTAAAAACCATACGTTGTAATCTGCTTGTGCTTTCCTATTCTTTATTGGATTAACTGGGACGTGTTTTCATAATTTTTATCCTCCTCAGATCCTATCGCACTCCTAAAAAGAGGAAATTTCTAATAGCAATTGTATACGGCTTCAGATTTAACATAGTGGGCTAATACTGTTATGTTCTAATCCAGATCGATCCGTTTTACCAAAAACGAATAGGAGTTTTTTCCTCATCCATTATCAGCAGGATACATTTCGAATAACACATTTCCAGTATTTCCAGATAGCTACCAATCAATACGAGGTTGTTGATGAAAGTCGATTGAGGTTTTCGTGGATGAAATGTACAACAAGGCAAACCCGACTTATTGAAATTTAGGAAGCAAAGTTTCTATATTCACTTTGAAAAGACTAGTTTTGCAATATTGAATTGTATTTAAAGTATTTAAAGTGTTTCCTATTTTGGTCGCTCAATTTATGCAAAGCTGTCGAACGTGAAAGAGGCTATAGAGAAATCTGAGGGCAAGTGAATCAACTGTAAAGCAGAAGATGTGCTATGCTTCATCTATATACCTCATGCCCTCTGACAAAGCAGTTTAGCGTAGTGGTAGTTGGAGCGTATTCTCGAAATGGAACTACCCGTCTGTCAACACCTCTGTATCGAGTACTTTGCTTATGCGCGTTACATGATTTTGGGCTAACCACTTTTCACCAAGTCTGGGCTAGTTATCTTACCCAGATTTCTCTGGCACCAGTTTACCGAGGGAAAAATGGCGGGCTTGCTAGGTCTGGGAGGCGGCCGCGAACTGAGTAGGGCCTGCGTGTCACTGTGGCACCTCCACCACTGCGCCACTACGCACAACCTCATGTGAGTATATGTATAAAACTAGATATAACTCATCTCCAAGATAAAGTTGATTAAGTGGTGGATCCTACATGAAAATGATCAGCACTGAATCTTTGACATTTTTCTTTGTTTCTATTTTTATCGAATTTGAAATCACCAGTCATTCGTACTGAAAATGGTATTCTTTGGTTTTTAATAGACTTTTTTACGTCAAGAATATTACATGAGTTCAAGAAAAAGGAAATGGTAAGTAGAAAATTGAAGTATGCGGATATATAAGTAATTTAGGAAAAAATGAGGTAGAAAAAAATGAGATTCTGAAGTCCAGTGAAATCATATTGCATTTTTTTTCTAAATAGAAGATTAAAGTAAAAAATAGAATGCTGGAACACTTGGAAATTTTCCAGCATTGACTTCAAAACATCGGCTTAGGTGTGTTTTGCTGTAAAGCCGACAGCTTTAATCCATCAGTATCGATCTCATAGTTGTTTACAAATGCTTGATAGATTTTCCCTCTGAACAACTCATGGATACTGTAATTCTTTCGCTTCTTAATGGACAATTCCGATCTGTTTTAACATTTCAATTGGTTTCAACAATGTTAATGGATCTGTAACGATTGATACGGTATGGATCAAATACTTAGTGAGTTTACTAGCTCGATCTCTAGCATTCAATCAGCCAAGACTGTATCATCACTATGACCATATGTACGATATGACCTAGAGGAAAAATTTTTTGGATAAATCTATCTCAAAACGATTGATAAATTTGTGATAAAAATGATTTTTAAACACTTAAAAGAAGTGGAACAAGAAACTGTTCCCATTTTACTGAAGGGCCCACGTGGAGCAGCAGTCGGAAAATGACGCAGTAATACACAAGCTCATTGTATTCTGGTACGACTTCGGCCTCAAGCAAATTCAGTTTTTCATTTCCTAAGGATCGGTGAATTGGAATTACACCTTTCTTCTGCATGTGAAGCGCTTAGCATTCTGTGATAGATACTTGATATACTGCAATACACTACAAGCTGGACCATAAATGAATGAAGACTACAGTACACTACTAGTTTGACCACAGGTGAACGGAGAAGCTATTCTCTACTCATAACGTTTTCCTCAAACCATCTACCTCTTGTTGCAGTTGTCGATTTTGTGAATATAATGACATCTGCGTGTCCCATATTTTGATTCACATAATTTCTCTCTAATTGAAGACATAGACGATCATGTCGTTCATATGGTAGATGATCAAAATGGAGGACAATTACAACGTCCAGAGAACCGTGCGCTCCACCACATTCTAAAATCATCCGCCATCGATTTTTCACATCACGTACTCTATCTATTTTTCATATATTTTCTATATATTAGAAAATATAACCATTTTCTTATAACGCCGTTTCCTGACTGATAGCGTTGTTGTCCTTCGGGAAAGATCAGCACGAAAAAGTACATGTAGGAAACTTAAAGTTCATCTTCTTCTTATAAATATATGTAGTTGGAATTGAGGAAAAATTTGCGGAGTAGTCCCATTCGTTTACGTATTCAGCGTGGATGATGTGATCATCATCTTATTGATTGAATAGCAGTCCGTCTAAAAGAAAACTAATGCAATCCAAAAACAAACAAACAAACAAACAAACAAACAAATGATTGCGTAATTATAAATGTTCAAATTTACTGTTATTCTATTTTTTGTCTAAATATCTTTATTCTATTATACAATGGTTGAACTAAATATGTATTTGTTTATTATTATATTATTTATATTTACAACACTTGTCTATATTGATCATTATTATCAAACAAATTTGTAGATGTATTGTGGGCAGCAGTATTTTTTGTTATTTATAGTTTTATTTACTTCAGTGTGCTATTTATTGACTATTTATTCCACCAATTATCCGTTATAGCACGCATTGTTAAGTTTATTGGCGACAATTATCCTCAAATTAGTGAGGACCAACAAGATCATATCATTCATTCATTCTATACCGATGTTGTTTCTCATGTAGATGATCTAAAAAAAAAGCAATCATGCAGAGGCTTACAATGTTTTCGTACAGATGTCATAGAAATCAGTTTATTCAAACTTCATCAAATGTGATGAATCAAATGAGGAACAGTCCTCCGTTCTAATACACATTTCTTGTGTGTGGTTTCCAGATTGATTGTTCTCGCCTTAGGCCAACTAGGCTATACATGTTAAAGAATCATTAGAATTATATCAACAGAAATACTTAAAAGAGTTGTTGACCTAGAAGAAATGAATGGAACGAGATACCTCAGGTTACTGTATTTACACTAATTCGAGAAAAAAAATCTAATAACATGGACGGGCTCCGTGAAAATCGATTGAGGGAATCGTAGACTCACTAAATAAAATAATTCATAGAAATGTGATCTTAACGAATTTCTTGTAAATCCATTTAGCGGTAAAGATAATTAAATAGTTTCTACTTTTATCTCCAGTATATTCGAGAAATCATGTCAGTACTTGAACGTTTAAGGATGAGTGTAGGAAGTATTTTTGTCAAATGTGAGATAAAATAGGATAAAATGAGATAAGCTCTCGTGCTTACCAATTCCTGTTATTGAGATACGTCCACGCATTTGTGTTCAAAGTGATATTGTGGAGGCAATTGAGTGCGAGTTTGTGTATACAGTGACATGAGTTAACCACTCTTTACCACCTCAATGCTGCTAATACACAATTTCTCTTGTACCACTTCACCAAAGCAGGAAGATAGCGAGTTTGGTAGATCCAGGGGCGGCTGCGAACTTGATTTGGGAATGTGTATTATTTTGGCACCACTGCTATGCACGCAATCCTTCCAGCTATAACAGGTTACAAGCTGCAGGTTATTAGAAGCCTAGCGATTGTTATTTTTGTATGAATTGTTTCATAAATATCTGGAATTGCGCTGAGTTGGCCGCAAAACTCGAAACCTCAGGCGGGACCTGAACCCGCACTTACAGATATCCGGTCTGCCGTGCTAATTCATTACATTTCCGAGGCCTTCGCTCTACGAACACTCATTGCTTCACTTATAGCAAGTGGATATCTTATCAGCATTCTCACCCGTCAGCAGGCACGATCTGCTGAGCTAATTTTGCAGCCAACTCACATGATAATTGTAAAACAAAAAATAAATTGTGATTGGATCGCCTGAATATTCTTATATACTAAACAAAAGAGGGCCAGTAGCTCAGCCGTGTCCCAGGCCTACCGTGCCTGCCATACCTTCGGGGTTGGTGAATTGTTACGAGAGGAATCTGAGTAAGATAACTAACACTGACTTGGGGAAGTGTGATCAACTTATGTCAATGTATAGACTAGGCTCGCATTCAACCATCCTGAACGACGATATCACGTTGAACACCTAAAATAACAAAAGGATAAGTTATTCAACTGACATCACCTTCGGAGTGCAATCATTACTGTTATTTTTCTTCATTTATTTTGTTTAATAAATAAAATATTCGCATAAGGAATACGGTAGGCGAAGATCTAGTAGAAAACGTTCTCCGTGGTGTTCATATTCTCAATGTGATCAGTTACTGCAAAATTTTCCGAGGTTTTTTTGTCCTCGTTCAACATATTTTCTACATGCCGTTCCATTCAATTTCAATGTTTCATCTTCTGGCAATGAGTGAGTGAAAAGAGGAGATGTTTCACAAAAATTGAATTGTTTACTGATTTCTCTAAAATGATCATCGAACATTAGAACTTAAAAAATCGTTCTCGTCATTTCTAACAGGTTTTGACGAGTGACGATAATTAAAAAATATCCAGAATATTTTTCATTGTCGAATATGAACAAATTGAAACGAAATTCATTGAAACGAATTGATTGTCTGCTTTTGTTTTGTTTCTTAATCGTTTTGCTTAAATGATAAGTGGAAATCTAGGAATTATGACTGAAGAGGTAGATGTTTGCTCTGCCATGACGAATTCTAATAGGATATGAGATGTCATCTCGATGGATAATGGTGGTCCGGTAATTTAATCAATACACGACGATGTCAATGTCGATGTAACCGTCCGTGCCGATGTCGGTGTCGTTGGTGATAATCTCATTCAGAGGAATCACGTAAAATCTAATACGAGTCATGTTTCTGAGTATAGTTCAATTTATATGCTGAGACTCAACAGGAAGAAAGACGAGCCTCATTGATGGAAAATCAAATGCTTATATAGGTTTTCGTAGTCTCATTCGCAGTATTCGTCTACATCAGCTTCGGCAGCATCCGTTTATATTTATTATCATCATCATCATCATCATCATGCATTTCCCTCATTCCTTTTTACCTCATTTCATATTCGTTAGCAAATGTTCTAAATTGTTCATTGGTCTATGTGATATTTAATGAGTTATTTTTTTAAAAGTATCATAAGGTCAACAGACAATTATAATAATATTTCTGATAGTTTCTGACAAATTTGATATTTGAACTACTATAAAAAATATCATTAAAAGGCAATTGAGAAAAGAAAACTTGTTTGACTCCTATATGTGGACTCCTACATCCTCCAGCCTCACCATTGTTATCAACATTATCTCTGTTATCACCGCTATCATCTAAACATACTGACAACTAGCATGAAGTTCTTCGTTTCCTACAATGTTAAATCATTAGCATTATGATAATTATGAAGCGTTTGTTTATCCTATAAACAAATGAAAAGCATCAAAAACAATTTTGTAACTGCTCAAAACATAACCACATGTAGCACTTGAACAATTGCAATTTGATTTTTTTGTTGTTTGTTTTTTGTCGAAAGAAAAACATAGAAAAAACTTTTCTGACACTGAGAAGTCTCATGTTGCAATATCAGCCGCAGTCTGTTTCAACACGATTATCATCGCTGTGAGGTTTGGTGATATTTTTGAGGAATACTGACGACTGAACTTATAGAGGTAAAAAATGCATGTGTAAAACTCGACACAGCTTCTACTGCTCTATGCTGCTTATACACTCAGTTCAAGGTTAGGAATTGAACTTATGAGTCTCCTATATGCTGCGCAATACTTTTTGCCACTGCCCCGCTACTCCGACCTCAGAATCACGTCAGTTTATTGAATTCAGTAAGAACTCGTTATAATGATGATCTTATGATCTTCAAAGAAAACTATTCTAATGTTTGCGATTATTCTATGGCATAATTACTTCAATTTTCTATTAATCTTTATTTTTTGTTTTTTTTTGTTCTTCTACAGGCTTATTCCAGCTTGAAGCTTCACGTCCGCTTTAACCCAATTCAAATTCTTGTCAACATTTTTATGAATCGATTATTTTTTGATGAATAAATTATTTTCTATCCAGATTTGTTATTTGACATTATTTTATTCTACAGAAAAAAAAAACGTACTCCATAACGTTTATATGTGTTAAAAGTAAATGACGTCATTTTTAACGATTTTTGATCAAGTGATTCGTCATAGAACTACAGTAATCATCTTTATTCGTATTCGTTAATGAATTTCATTCTTCGTTTTTAAGTTGTTTAGTTTTCTGATTGTTTTTTTCTTCATTTTAACGATTTGAAGAGTGTTTAATGTATCGTTCACATTATTCTATCAGACATTCATTTATTATTTTTTATGGATTGTTTTGTAAAGCAACGCTATTACTGTAGTAGATCAACATTCCATAAAATTTTTACAACGAATGATAAATATTGTCGATTACTTCCATATTACCTTAATAATATTTTGTTTAGCTGTTAGAATCCACTGTCTGATATCTGAACTTTTACCTCCCTATCTTTTTTTAAACTCATTTAAACCTCTGTTTTTTATGTAATAACCTCTAGAATGATATTAAAACGGTTGAAACGAGAGGAAAAAAAGAGGTAAAGGAAAAGATGTTGAATAGTATCCATGATGTAACCTGTTGTGAACATTGTTTGGTATGACGTCATGCGAAACTAGTGTCATTCAACATTCTTCTACCGTATTATTGTAGATGCGTTCCAAATTTATATGGCAAAAAAGAGGCAGTGAAATTTTCTACAGGTTTGAATTGAGGAAACTGAGTGAAATTCATTCATCAAATATTAACAGTATTCTGTATTTCTTTCATATACGTTCTTTTTTTTTCCAGTGAAAGTGAAATTTAATAATGATGTCATCGTCGTCATTACACCATTATAGTAATGTGACCGATACGCCTTATATCATTCTGTACGTGTAACCGGTAACACTTGACACAACGGTTTGACTAACGCTATATTCTTCGCCATCATGCACTTCCTCTTCTTCAGACTCATCTCCATTTCCTTATACTTGCTCTACTTTCTACTCTCATCTGAAGGCTATAGAATTACCATACCTTCTTCTACGAATCAATAACGATCACTAGAATCACTAAATTCCTCAGAGTTACTTAAAATTATTTGACTAAGAATTTCGCTTACCATCGAACTGACAAAACGTTTTAGATATGATGACATTTTAACAATACCAGTTTTTGAATGTTCTAAATATAATTTTTAATCATTATCACCTTTAAATTTGATTTATAAATTCCAATACATCGTAAAAATCTACTGCGCATTGTCAGAGGTCTCACAATGACACGCTGACCCATCCAAGCTCGTTGCCACTCTCAGGCTTACCAAACCGACTATCACCCATTCACTGACAGTAAATTGACACCAGGGTAAGATAACTGGCGCTGACTTGGTGAAGAGTGGTCAACTTAAGTCATTGTATAATCAAGACTCAAATTCACTCACCTTCACAATGTCACGGCTAATACGAATTCATAGGCACATCGTGCAGTAAAGATCGATCAGTACCAAAGCTCATTTTGTTACTAAAATTATAATCTTGACAGTTGAAAAGGACATTTCATGCTGCTCATCTAAATATAGCAGAATAATACTGCGAAGAATTGCTAGGTGAAATGAGGGTCAAGATAAGCTTTGGTGTTAATTAATCCCTGTGGAATGTGTCTACGTATTTGTATATGAAATGATATTGTGTAGGTGACTGAGTTCGAACTTCGCCTATTGATTGGCTTTAGTTGGTTACACTTTACCAGCTCAATACTACTAATCTGAACCAGACTTCTCTGGCACCAATATATTAACACCGAAGAGAAAGCAGATTTGTTGGGTCGGAGACGCACATGGACTAACTCAAATCTGCACATCACCGCGGTACCTCCTACCACGTTTCTATCTGCCTCCTCTTCTTATTGTTTATTTCTAGGTACTTTAGAGTGAAATAAATGATAAAACTAGATCAGCTTACTCTTAGGATTATGGCTTGGAATGACCTTAAATAAATCAGAAAGCCCTAATAATATGGGCCCAGTCAAATCTTTCCTCAATGCAAAATTGTTTAGGATGTAATTATTTGTTGAAAAATATGAGTGCATTACAGTATATATGCAAAAATAAATAGAGTTTTGTTTTATACTCATTCGAATAGTTATACTTTAGAATATACTATAGAATTGGAAACTCGTCTACTTTTACGGACGAGTTTCTCCACTTTTAATACGAAATGAGTAGAAGCTCTGAAAATATGACGTCATCTGTTAATGTGTTTGATTATTTTAAAATCTGTAGACGGTTGTTTTCCTACGATTTAACATTTCACATATCGTGTCGATGGCATCAACGAACACTATCGTGGTTTTTCAGAAGACGTTGTTTTCGGTGGCGCGTTAACTTCAACTTTTTAATTTTTTTCTTCCTCTAGTTGAAACTCGTTTACTTATCCGGTGACTCATAATGACTGTGACTGATAATAACTGACTGACTGATGAATGACTCACATTTTCGTTCAATAATTGATTTATTACCGTTCATTTACCAGTTATGTGGTTTTCAAAAAATTCATTTTAGAATATAAAATCTAATGCTTCTATTCCTGTTAGTTCTTCTACTACCCAGCTATGTAGCAGGTATGTTGAAAATTTCATAACAAAAATAAAACTGTATATTAATAAAAATGAAATCGCATGCTAATATGTTATGAACACAAATGAAGAACTCATTTATGAGGTAAAATATATTCAAGTGAAATTTTGAAGATCACATTAATTGACGTAAAAATCGATAATACAGCAATAAATAGCTTCCTATGAAAGTTGAGCTTTTCGTAATTTGAGGTTTTTTCCAGCGATGATTCTGCTCAATCTTTGATGAGTTTTAACAAGTATAGAATCTAAAGGTTATAATGTTATGGTGGTTCAGGTACGACGGCTTTGCAATGTGCCATGTGGGGACCATTTATGGCTCACAATTGTACCGTTGATTCAGATGGTTAGAGTTTGTAGTAAATGGACATGATTCTAGAAGTTCAATCTCGTGTTACCGTAATTTTAGGCTCATGTGTGATACCTCCGGCACCTGAAGGAACACGTTGGAATCAAACCGGTATCGCAAACGATAACACGGAAATTTCCCTACATTGTGTTAATGAGAGAAAAATTTTTATTGGTTAGTGAAGAGGAGAGAAAACCAATTACAATAAATAATAGATCAAAAATATTTGGAAGATTAACAATTTTAATTGTTGTTTTTCTCAGGAGGAGCATCCATTTATTGTGATTCTGGAGAATGGCGTATGAGGAAATTAGGTTACTGTGAGGATATTGAGGAAATTGGTATTGTTGTTTTGTTTTATTTTGATACATACAAAAGCTCATCTTAATGATAATAATAACGAATAATAAAAACAAAACACCTTGTAAATATTAATACAATAATAAGAAATAATAATAATATAATAAAATCAATAATATAAAAAAATCTTCTAGGCAAAGTGGTTCAAGTTTTGGATGACGGCCAAGTCGTGGTT
>KN716385.1:6251-44325 GCA_000816705.1 Dictyocaulus viviparus
ATATATATATATATATATATATATATATATATATATGCCTACAAAAAGTCGAGAAGTGCACTTCTTGGTAATGCTGTCAGTAGCACAGCAAACCGAGAAATTTTCGAAATATAGATTGGAGTCATGCTAGGGCTCCGAATTCAGTGATTAAATCAGCATCTTTGGCATATAGGTCGTAAAAATATGGAACTAATATGATCCATAACAGTAGTTGAAAGAAATAATCAAACTTGAGAAATTGTATTGAGAAGTTCATATTATATATAGAAAAATTATTAGTTTGACTCAGTGTGGTGTCGATAGCGGTTCATCAGAACAGACACTTTAGTGATCGATTTTTGATGACATATTTTAAGAAAAATGTGGAGCATTGAGTAATCACGAAGTTATAATTTTCGTAATTATTTAGAACACTAAGCGGGAAATCTGCGAGTTGTGAGTTTGCAATTCAGACGCTATTAATTTCGTTACTAGCTTTGATTGGTTGGGATATCACCGTCTATTTGGCATAAGTTCTTTTAAAAGTGCTTTTCTGAGTTTTAGGTACTGATTTGTGTAATCAAGGCTCTTTCGGACACTGAACAACGGTTGGCTGTGGGAGCTTCTGATCGTATACAGATTGGTGGTATTGTTGCTGCCTTTGTACGTGCTCGAAAGCTCATCAAGGATACTGCTGATGTTCAATAATGGCCCTACGTTTGTAGTACTTCAATATACCAATATAATGTTTTCTTCATCCTTGTGCACAGAATGATAAAACTACGAAGTATCATGCAAAGGATATTGTAAAGTGAATAATTTTTACTTTGCCTCAGTCACGAATAAAATAACAGAGCTGTACTTATCCATGGTCTCCGTGCTTTCAACTGACAATTCCAGTTTTTGTTTGCCGTGAAATCAAATTATTATTATCTTGATTACACTTGAGTGACCATGACGCAAGTCGGACAATCTGTTTATTGCTGGGAAAATCTTTGCTATTCTTTTATGTATATTTTTCCTTGAGTATATCTTCAACTTTATAATTAATGTTTTCGTCAGAAAAAAAGAAACGTTTTTTCATTTTAATGTGGAGAACATTGTGAAATTAGTCGGCTTAAATCAAGTAGCACACTTTCTTGTTTTCTCTTCTGCTTTGTGGATACTTTTTCTTAATTTAGTTTTAGGGCAGAAATATGCAAAATAATAATCCATTGAGTAATCCGGTATGATTTTCTGTTTTAACTTGCTGCTTTTTGTGTAATTATAATTTTGGTTGTACAAAGAGCGGACCTCCAAGTGGTTATGCTACACCAAATCAAAGTCAACTTCATCAACAACAACAAACATTGGGTTATTATGGACAACCAGGACCAGCACAGTCACAACAAAGTCCGATGACAATGTCTAGCCAACAAGTGATGAGTACGATTTGTCAAATCTAATCCAATTTTGTGAATTCAAATGATTTTTTAAGGGAAGTTTCCGAGTTTTTTTTTTAGTGGGGAGTGGTTCATCGAGTTTGTCAATGAATTATCAAAGCGGTGTTCCTCAAATGATGCAACAGCCATCCATGCCATCAACTCAGCAACCGTCCATGGTACAGCAGGGAATGTATGGAGCTCAAGGTTGGTTTTTTTGGATTTACATTAACCACTCACGGTCAAATATCTTATACCCAAGTTATAGGCCTCATAAAAAAGAATACATCTTCATATTATATATCACCGGTCTTGTTACATTGATGGTCTGACCAGTATTCATATATCTGTAAATAAGCAGGTCAAAGATTTTCTATTATTGGTTGATCTCTGTACTCAGAGCAAATTACATTCCAGTTCCACGACCATATTCGGGATCAGTCACAAATGTAACACCGGGGTTTGGTGGTTCATCATCAGTGTCAATTGGCATTGGTGGAGTGCAAGCACAAGGGCAGCAATCATATTCTGGACAACCGCAACAACAGCAACAGGTACAACAACAGACGCAGCAGTCCGGACCAGCGTTTGCAAGTCAACAATGGCAACAGGCCGCTTCCGGTCCATCTCAACAGAGTTACGCTTGTTCACTTGGGTACATTAACCCTAAATGTTTGACTTACTGTGCTACACTCTCTCTAGTCTATCTAAACGTTACTTTAACTTTCTGTCATAGGTCTAATGTTACGCCATCGTTCTCTGCTAGCTCGACCAGTGGCGCACCCATTCATTCCACAGTTACGGCATCGCAATCAGGGAGTCAAGCCTCATTAGCTAAGGTGGTGTATAAATTTTTACATGAGCTAATTAATTTCAAGCACAGTGTCCTAGTTTCAGCAAGATATATTCTATAGATTTTTTTCGGTCATTTTAGTTTTTAGTATTCATTTATAATGCAATAAGTCTAAGTGTACTTATCGATGGAGTTATTGAAGTGAATACTTAATATTACAGGATACAAAAAGACCACTAAATCCACCGCCTTATCCTTCTGAAATATTAGAACAGTTAGACAAATCCTCTGTTGGAACTCTTACGTTGATAGGACGCGAACTAGTGAACGAACTTACTACGAGGCTAGTCTTATGTATACTTAGGATATTTCTGAAAAAAAAGTAATATTTTAAAGGACACATAGTCTGTGTATGTCACTTAAAGCTGTTTCTGAGCGAAAACCACCAATCGCCGGAGATCCTGAGCAGTTGCTGGAATATTGTCAGATGCTCATGGATAAGCTCGTTGAGATAAGATTAGTTTATTATTTGTCACTGCAAAATATCTCGGGTAAGTAGATGTGACCACTAGACTTACTCTACTTCAAAAAATGTTTATATAGCGGAATTGTTAAATGTGATGTATTAGTTCTCTGCTTTAGGTTACGAATAGAAAAGAAATTTGGGAGTAAACGTCTGAATACAGATAAATTCATTGAGATAATGAGTGATATGAGTCTTCCTACAGAAAATATTCCTACAGATTTAGTTGAAAAACGACAGCAGTTTGAAGAAAATCGGTGATTCGTGGATTTTTCGTGTTTCTTTTTTTTTCGGTTAATTTAATGTAATTTTTAAAATTGAAGGACTAAACTTTGCACCCTTAGCAAAGATTTGAAAATGTTAGAATGGATGGCGAGCGTCTCTGATCCAAGCCTACTGAAAAAAGTGGATAAAATGGCCACCTTTATTCGAGAACGAGAATGATTCTAAGTTTGATGCAGTGTTGATTGTATTCAAATGATTCGCGATTGGACATTTCCTTCCAGTTTTTATAAATTATGTGTATCTCCGTTTTGATTTGATGTATCAATAAAATATTTTTTGTTCTTCGATATATTGGTAAATTCTGTATTATTTGTCTCAGAGGAGCTGTTGTATTTGTTATTCCAGAAAGTCTTTGTAGCACGTTTTTCAATGTCTGCAGGAAATGCCAAGAACATCAATTCTTGAAACTCGTGTAGGAACAGATTTGCTGATTGGTAAAATAGTTAAATTGAGCACCATTGGTATTGATCACATTCCTTGTGCACAGGTAAAATTTAGATCTAAAATTATTTACCCAATTTTTACCTTGTTTTAGGTTAGGTGCAGCCTTAACGAATTTAACACGTTTTTGAAGAAGTATTTTGCTCGACCATTCGAATTTTGGGCCCTTGATAGGTTAGCTTTTCTTGTTTTGCTTCTTTTTTCAACTGTATTAAATAAGTTTATATAAATCTTTGTAGAATTGTAATTGATCTTATTTTGAGTTATAGTTTGGGTGCAATCCAAGTGTGAGATTTCGGGTTATCTACTCATTTGGTTTAATCGGACTGTTGAAGCTGTTTCAAAGTTATATTTTTAGTTTTATGAACAATATTGATTAACTTTTTAAAATCACTTTATAATTTTGATGTTCGAATAGTCCGTCTTAATGTCCTTTTTGATGCGGCCCACAACATAATTTTCATTTTTTCTTGTGCAATCGCCATCCTTATTTATGGAATTGCTGGGCGGCAAACCTATTCTATAACTATATTATGCAACGGTATATATCTACGACTGCAGGTGTCTAGAGTTAGCTATCCACACTTCGCTCATTCTTTAGGTGGCCGTCTAATATATACTTGCATGTTCCTACACTTATGCTGTTCACTACACAGCTCTTGTCCGCTTGTCATTTTTTCTTATATTATCATCGACACATCCATGTCTCCCGATCGATCCGTATTTTTCTGGATTTTGGAAATGCGTTTCTGTAATATGTTGTGAATCTGATAAAATTCTGATAAACACCTCTTCAATCCACGTCACATAGCAGAGCGCCAGGCGGTTGTTGAAGAGGTGAGTATTCAAACCTAGTCGATTTGTTATTGTAACGGAGATAAGCAATGTAATGGAGATATGTATTGTGCTTCTCATAATAGATATTTTGTGAATTGGCTCCTTGTCGTACGAGAAGTTCAGTAATTTTACCTGTCATTGAGCTTAGCTTTTGCTTCACTGGTACTTCTAGAGAAAATATTTGTGATTTGCACAATTAATATTTGAAATGAGCTTTGCTTCAATAAGTATGTGTGTTGTCGACCCAGTCGATTGGCATCATGATGTCGATTTCTTTTACCTAGGTAAGGAATAAATAACACGGCTGTACTTCGCGCTATTTTTTTCGATAACAATCAAATAATGTTCGTATATAGGACGAGTACACATCTTGGTCGAATAGTACCAATAGTGTTGCATTTGTCGTTTCGATGCTGTCAAACTCTTTTTCGTAATCGATAAAGGTTAAGACAAAAGCTACGTGGTAACGTCTTTTTTGTGGTAGAATTACCATGCATATTTTTCTCTACAGATGTTAGATTTCCTCCTCTTGATGGTATAATATGGATTTCTTCAAATACGTTTAACTGATATCTAATACTTAGCTTGTTAGATGTGTTGCAGCAGGATCCTTAAATTTTAGAGCCTTGCAATGGAAATGCGTTCTAAAGCTTTTACTTACCGATCTGAATAATTTTATGATGATTGTATAACGGGATGCAAATATTTCATCTGCTTTAGTTGACGATAAATAGAGATGTTTATTTTCAACAATTTATTGGACCTTAACACTAATACGACAGCTGACATCACCAACTTTTTTTGACTCGTTGCATCCTGTCTCGCTTTCATTAGCTCATTAGATCGCTAATGGTCGCTTTGATGCTATTGAAAATATTTTTCAAGTAGTACTAACATTTTCAAACTAAAAAACCTTTGAACCAGGTTCCAGTGGTGGCATACTGAAGGTTTTGATTTTCCAGTATTTATGTGTATATTCCATTCAACGTAATGACAAACTGTTCACTACCTATGTATTTGTTTCGTTTATGATTTCTGCATGACACATAGTCATTGAGGTAATTGTTCTAGCCGAGGTGTCTTCTCTCAAGATCGCCATTGGTGCATACGTGAAGAGTTACTTTTCCTTTGTCGTTTTATCAGTTCGTTTTCATTATGGTACCTGCGAGTCATTAATCAAACTGTTATTATTTCTATCTGCTCATGGTCATTACTATATATGTAGAATTGCGCGTCTGTATTTATTCTCATTTTTTTTATATTTATCTACATTTAGAGAAAAATTTAGAACCAGTTTTTGCTGAGATTTACGTATTTCCAATCTAGAGAATCGAAAGGAAACTTGGGGGATACAGTATTGATTCGGCGAATACAAGCTCAGGAAAGTACTAAAACTACTGTAACTCATGCCATCGACCGCATTGTTTTCAAATATGGTATCATTTCAGTCATGGTGTTTTGTTTTACTCAACAGTTTTATTCGTAAGAGATTCTTTATACTATAGTTATCATAGTGAGACGATTATAGGTAACATTATCGATCCGGTTACTGGAAAACGTCTTATTAAAGACGAATTCGCAGATGAAATCCAATTGAGAAAGCACCTCGTTACAGAAATCATGACCGTTCCTATGCAACAAGTAAACGTTCTCGTTTGTTTTGACGTAAGAATGCAATGAAGGCTCAAACCATAAAAAAATGCGATACAAGTTTTTTGCTTGCCTGTCAAATGTACCAAAACTATATACAGTTTTCTTTTTTTTCTGCAGGATTCTTTGTTATTCGATGAACGAAGAGCAACTCAACGTCAATTACTGGACGAAAGAAAAAAGAGCATCGACAAGTTTCCGAACAATGAATAATATAGTGTCCGTCTAATTTTTTAAGCAGAGTTTGATTTTGAATGTATGATTCAATATTGATTTTGAATTGCAACTTTAATAAATGGTGCACTGTTGTGTATCTCTGACTTTGACATGCTTCAACATTGACTGTTCCCTTTTGTTTATGTCAGACCTTCATTAATTTCTTGATAGATAAACAGAAAAGTCAGGAATGGAATCGGAGGATTTATCAAAAGCCCGGTATGTAGATGTGCGCAGCTACATTGAGCAACGAGCAGCCCAGGTTGCCGATCTTCTGCAGGTAACTGTTCTTTCAGTACTTTTGAAAGTCTTATTAAGACAACACAGTTAAGGTAATCGACAACTCAAGTCTTATATCAGGTGAAGTTACGAAAGGTCCACGAACAGCGGCACAACGTCTCCCAAGGCATATGCGGCGGTACGATTGGTTGTATTTATATAATCATTATGCAGTGAATATCATCGGTGTAAATACAGTTTTGCTGTCAGTGTAGAATTTTTATCTTACGCAAACTAGCGCTTCAATTACATATATTTTACACTGGTGAATTTTCGTCATTCGCTTTTTTCTTCAATTAACAAGCGCTAATTATGAAATATAACAAATATTAAAAATAATTCGTATTTCGACCACATAAACTCAACACTTTCAATCTAAGTTTACTTTTCTAATGACTAATTTCCACTTAATTTTTTGTTCACGTAGGTTCTGTCGGTCAAAAAGCCTATTGGTGAGATTATATTTTCCAAGTGTTGTGCAGTATCTAGTCATATAAATATTTGCGAAAGACTATGTAGTCTTTGAGCTTAGCGCAATACAAGTTTTTGATATAATTATTTTATAGGTTAATAAATTCTGAAACAGCACTATGCGTACTTCTGCGCTAAACACTTTGGAGAAGAGACTAAAATAGGTTATTATTTAAATTTCGAATACTTAGAATATTCTCGTAATTTAATACAATGAATCAGAACAACGTCTCTTCTGTTTTTTTAATATAGTCACTTTCCTACATTTGGTTTTTGATAGCTACCTTCATTGAAATATAAATGAGTTATATCTGTTAAAAATCATACAATGTATTCTAATCTCATGGAAATTCATGTGCAAACCTCTAGGATTTTCGTCAATCGTATGGAAAAATCGTATAGAATTTTCAGGATGAAATTACATTACTTCTGTGTTGCTTTACCAAAACTTTTCTTACTATGTTCATCTATTTGAATGATATTGTTATTTATTTCTTTTGATGGATAAAATCAATGTTAGTTTTCACTGATACTTCATGTTTCTTGTTGAGATGTAGCCAACGTTTTTTTTTAATTCTATTGAATGATTAAAAACTTGTTTTCTATAATGTTCAAAAAAAGCTCATTCCAAAATCCAAATTTCAAAATTATGACGACGCGTTTCTTGCCTTTCTATATGATTAAGTAATATTTATAAATATATTTTGACACTACTCCATTCCACTGCTTTTTGCGAACTATATGAGGGATGGTGAGCAAGAAAATTAGTCGACTTTCTATAGGTACCTATTACATTGTACATCAGTGGCAGTACGGGGTTGTTTTTTCTTCAATCTTCAGTTCATAAAGTTGGAAAATATTTTTCAGTCGCGCAATGGCTTACGATATCCGTCGATTTCCTAGAGGACTGCGTAAGTTTGCATCTCCGTTTTTAGCAGTGACTAAGCATCAGAAGAAGCCTCCGAGTAGATTTTATCGTCGGAGATCACGAAATCTCTTATTAGTAAGTAATTAAATTCTAGGCTACTCGGTAGATTTTTTACATCATATCCTTTTTCTTTTCAAGAATTACGTTAGGAGGCAAAAACGGATGGTTTGGCTAGAAACACATATATGGCATGCGAAAAGATTTTACGTTATTGACAGGTTATTACATATGAAGTCGAGTTGACTTTTTTATTGTTTTTAATATGTGGATTTATTTAGGTGGGGGTACCGGTTGCCTGACCGTAGTTTTCAACGCAACTTTCGTCCTTGTTATCGAGACTCCATAAGGCATTGCACAGTGCGCGACAAAAGCTATCTATCTTGCTTACTGGTCAGTTTACATGATAATGATTTCGTACCTTTTTTAGGTATCCGTCCTTTCGTTCCGATTTCTTTTCTAGATTTCTCATAAGAGCCAAGAGATGATCATTTCCATGTTGCGTCCACTATGTGCTAATGCTACCTCTCCAACATTTGCATTCAAAAGTTCTTTACAAGGCAAATACGAGGTGTGTGTAATTCTGCTTTACGTGCAAAGGAAATGCTTTTAAGCTCATTTACATTTTTGTTTTTAGTTATTCAGTTATAATTTATCTTATAATTTTGAGTTAAGCTTATGAAAATAATTGAAAAGAGCTGATACGCCTTCTAAGGTTAGAGTAATTGAACATGATTATCAGTAAATTTTACATGAAATCGTATTTGGAAACATTTTGATGATTACTCAGACTACAGAATATTTTACAGACAAGCCGTAGGTTTAATGAATTTATATTAGATCGTCTGATACCAACTTGTAAAAGTAAATCACTAATGACAAAGTAACATTAATGAGGATGTAGGGAAACATTTAATTAGTTAATAGCATTAGGATCATTGGTCGCTGATATTTTGCATGTATAATATGAACAATAATTTAGATATCTACGCTTATTTACCATCCTGCACAATATCCCAGGGGTCTGATTGGACCAGCGCGCTTCCAATGGATTAAGGAGAAGTTAGGATTTGAGATATACCTATTCCCTTTAGTGTTATTTTACTCCGTACTTTTTGGTTTAATAATTCTGAGTTTTCAAGCATTTAGTGACCTATTTAAATTAGCAATATGGATGCATCCATCTTATCGAGCCGAAGCTCTGTCAGTGTTGAAGCAATTGCTGGAGCTTGTCGAAGAAGAAACAGAGATTGATGAGGTAGATGCTAACCTTTTTTCTAATTATTCCGCTTCTTATATTTTTACGTTCAGTCGTTTTAGCCAAGGTATTTGGAAAAATACGTGTATGCCAACAGGATGCACCTTTGCTCAGCTTACAGCGCAAAGGTGTTTTATTTTCTGGATCTTTAAATTCTCCCAATAAGTTTTCTATTTGCGGTTTATGCAGTAACTGTGTATTATATTTTTCTCAGACGAGTTTGAACTCTATCTTCTACTTGTTGACTAGAATTGCTTTTCCACCGTAATGCTGAATTTACTAGCTATAAATAATATGCTAATAAGAAAGTAGTTGTTTATATGCAGAAAAACAGCTTGACTAGAATGTTTCGAATGTCCACAGCTATACATGTTGTATTCATGCTTGGAATGAGGGATAAATTGAGCGAGACATCGAGAAAGACAGAGTCTATAGTTTTTCTCTTTTTCTCCAATCATTTTAAACTGCTTTACTATAATTGTCTAATATGAAGCATAATCATTAAATTTCTTGGGGCATTTACTAGATATGCTCACCATATATATATATATATATATATAATATGCTTCATTGCTGCTCAGCTGTTGAGTAGATCGTCGTTTGTCATCTACACCTTAGTAGGTTGATTTTGTTGCGAAACAAGGTTTCTTGCTTTTTGTTCTGTTAAGATTCTGGAAAACATTTATTTTGCTTGCCCGAAGTGGTTATACGAGTTTCCATGCAGTTTTATTTCTATTAGCTCGAAGTACAGGCTTAGATTCATCATCATCAAAGCAGTATAATGTGCAAAAAGCTTCGTAATTTGAAAAATAAAGCTGCGGTATCCAGATAATCATACTGGAAGTATTTTTGGTCAGACAGTTAAATTGTATGATTTTTTGCTAAAAAGTGCTCTTGATGTTTTATCAACACTTCTAGTGGCGTTTTCCATAGTGATAGTAATACATGTTATAGAATTTAGAAGCTACAATTGCTAGATTCAATTGCTCGCTTTGAGATTGACACGTGGAATCTTAATGGAATCCAAAAAGGTTAGACAACGTTCCGATACCACAAACCTAGCACAGGTTAACGGTTGAGAAAGAGAAAAACAAAAAGAGAAGAAATTTTGTATGTCATATTTTCTGAAATGAAGGAGATTTTATATCATCCATATTAACGAGTGTTTTCATATGATGTAATAGATTAATAAGCTAAGGTTTTAAGATAATTAGATGGGATAAATGCAGCCACTTACCAAAATGTAGAATATTTGCTGCAGCACTGTTCAAAGCCATTTCAGATTAATTTTCCACCTAAAACTCTGGGAGAATGGCGCATGGATCAGATGAGAGTGCATACGACCACTTGGATCGGAAAAGATGGAATACGAGTGCTTGTTTCTCTTTTTATGTTAACGTCATCAAGAAAAATGTGCTTAATTGTCTTTCAGGTAGAAGATTTACAAGATCAATTGGTACGTATTCGTTTATATGGTCCTCTTGCTATTTCAATTGTGTCTAGCGTGTTAAAATTAGTAGTAGATGAAAGTGCACCTCTTTTCAGGTTATTTTTGCCATTATTAATTTACATGAATAGTCAATAGGCATACTTTGTATCAGCTAATAACATACATAACTTGTGTAGGTGTGTGATTAATATTATCTCTTCTGACATAATAGTCATCGTCCGGTCATTGAAATTTTATTGCGATCTTCATGATTATCTTCGTTCTTCTAGTATCATAACTATCAGTGTAATCTGCATGGTGCTTTGTATTATAGAAAAAATCACTCTGAATGGCGAGATTCAGTCTGTAAGCTCGCTAGCGGAAGTACTGTGGATGGCTCCATTTTCTCTTTGTTGGTTGAAGATCCTCGAATTTTTAGGCCAACTGCGAAATATGTATTATCTTTACAGAGTTCTAGATACATACCTGCTTAAAATGGATGACAACCATTAATTTTTTAAGGTTTCCACATATGAATGCAAGGAAATACCATTAAATTCCTATTCAGCCCCTCAAGTGACATTCTGGAACAAAGAAGCTCGTATGAAAGCTCTTCAGAATAAGTAAAATTTATTTGGGAATGTCTCATTCATGGGATAGTAGTAAGTCATCTAAAGTAAATTTTAAGGATGACAGATGCTGAACTAAACGAATTGAAGGGACACTCTGTAGGAGCAATCAGTGAAACGCTAGCGAAGGTTCTTTTTCAACCTTTTTATTTTAAAGCAGTTATTATTCAAGCTTTAGTTCAGATTCCCGTACTTGTCGTCATGCGTAACGGAGGGTTCGGTCGATGTGATACTTTGTGCGGTTGTGAGCTGATTGCTCCTTGTGGATTTGGCATGTGGACTTTGTTTTTCCGGTATATTATGCTGTTATCAGTACCATTAACACTTTAGGAATGGACTTTTGGGTAGCACTGCAGTTAAGAACGGCTCGTGCATCTGGCTTACGCGACGATATCGCAGCGCACTTAGAAGCATCTCGATTCTACTTTCCTTCTGATGTAATAGATTCGCAGTCTGGTATTGAAGATATCAAGCAAATGCAATTAGATCACGAAGTAATACAATTCTTAACTATGTTTCAAGAAAACTAATTGTTGAACCATGTAACTATTCCAACATCCTTTAATATTAAGATTAAATACGAGAAGCGGCCTCACAATAGACGTGTCCAGTATTGGGATCAACTGTCAATTAAGTACCCCTTCACATTTGAATATGTGGAGCTCGTCAATGACTGGTCGATAGTAAAAGTATAGAAGTCTTCATATTTTTCCAAAATTCTTTCATAAACACCTTTGATTGAACATATTGTTCCAATACTCATAGTCCTTTTATTAGCGGATGTTTATAACTTTAGGGTGAAAACTCCGTGGCAAATTTATATGTTCTTCGAGATCGAATCGCTCTGTTATCACTTCAACGTTGGATAGTGGGAAAAAGTGAACTCCCTGGTTGGTTATTTAATGAAACAAGTGTGTAATAGTTTATAATTTCACTGTCATTGTCAGTGTTTCGCTAGATTGCGAAACATTAGTCATTATGCAAACCTTGGTAGATACTCCTAGTGGATTTTGTCTTCTTGAGAGTGTGGAAAAAATAACATCGTTATTTAATGAATTAAATGAAGTATTTCCTCATTCTTAGGGAAATTATTGTGTAACCTAAAGTTTAATTATGTAGTTCAATACTTTAATAAACAAAATTTCTATATAACTGCCCATCTGCTTGGTTAGTAACAGTTTCATGTCAAAATAGCGAGAAGAAAACTGGTGTTTTGGTCAATTTAAACGAAAACACTTTAGTAATAAATCTCAAAGTTGATAGCATTTATTAGCAGCGTACACTGCCAGTATGTTCATGACTATTATAAATATATAATATAAATAGTAAGTGTTTCTATCTCAATTAGGTGAATTGTCTTTGAAAGATTTTTAAAACATTAGATCATTCTTGTTAATAGTAGTACATTAAACAATGAATACTACTACTTCTCTCTTGAATGTTTTAGCTGGTTTATTATCCTCCAACAATGGTGCTTTGGTACCTGTGGAGCTGCATTGCATTCATCGTGGTAAACCAAAGCGGTACGGTCTTGTGTGTCTCCCAACAGTTGAAGATTTGAACAAGGCAAGCTGCAGATATTGCAGTTTCGATCATGAAGTTATTACTGTTATTAGTTATCGTTTGACTTTTGCATGCTCCTGGATAATGTATTGTTTGTATCGCTAGAACATTCCTGGTGGGAATAATTTCAGATATACAATCGACATAGAAGTGGTCCTGTAAGCATAATTCAAGAGCCTAGAAAGTACCGAAGAAATGCTGATTCCACCCCTGAAGTTGAGGTCAATCAACAATTTTAGTAGCTTTTTTCTAAATGCCACTGGCAAATGTTACACTGTGCAACAATTTCAGTTTTTCGCTACTCCTAAAAATGTTGTGAAAGATTACATATCTATTGACCCATCAACTCGAGAAAAACCAATTTCATTAAAGGACCTTTTTCCTGACACCAAAGTTGTTGATCGGTTGGTTTTTTTTATTTTCCTCTATTCCACTATTCCTTTAGAACTTGTTTAAATATTAGGTTGTTAGTTGAGTTCAAATTCCAAAACACAGAAGGAATTAATTTTTTGAAACAAGAAGCTGGCAAAAACCATTTTCTACCAACACTATCATTGAAGGACTATGAAACGAAAACTTTTGAATAAGAAGAAGAAAGAAAATGCAAAGCGACGTCGTTGTAATCAGGAACAAAGAATGAAGAAATTAAATACAGAAAAAGAAGAGAAAGAAGCGGTAACATATAGGGAATCTGCAAACAGGTAAATCTGCAAAGCGGTAACATATAGGGAACCTGCAAACAGGTGAATCTCGTAGTGCTTCTTGAAATGATTGATGTTACTTTTCCTTACTAAGCTGAAGCCTTGATGGCGAATGCCAATGAAACCTATTTCGGATTTCTCCGCTTATTCAGCTCATAGGTTCTATGCATTATCTTCTCATTTATCCATAAATATTTTGCTCATATTGTCAACTTGAATATTATATTTTTTTAGAGCAATTGCTTTTCTGTATCATTGTATTGAAATGTTACCTGTTTCATTCAATTTAAGCAGTTGCCCTGGATTCAAAGAATGTCTCAAGCATTAAATAATATGCGTCGTTAAAAAAATAGAGCCATTATTAAAAATCGTGCTGTTTGCAATTGACCTTTTTCATAAAAAGCTCTGGTTTTATTACAAAGAAATTGGGACGGGGAGTAAATAGACATTTAAGATAATTTTGGGTATGGTGCGAAATATACTAGACTTTTTACTTATTTTTTCCAGACTTATTATTGGTCGGATAGTACGTGGCGACTTCTCCTTCTATCGAGCAAGTGGAAGAGCCCTTTCATACGTGCCCATAAGTACACTGCTCGAAATCCGCAGTAATGGAAGAGTTGTTCTTTTTCGAAATTCTACATCAAAATTCTACCATGCAGCTCGATTAAGTATTTTGAATACGCCTATAGAACTATAATAAATAATGAATTTTGAACTATTTGAGCTTTTTCAGATCAAATTTTTAATACATCGAGATTTTTGTGTCATATGTTTACAATAGTGTAATTGTTAATTGTTTTTCCTTTTTTTTGTTTCTGTTTTTGTTCTTTTCCTTCCCATAAACAGCCTGCTAAAATTGGAGACCATTTCTTCACAACCTGATGTTATTATCAGTGAAATTTTTCATGCAGCACTTTGGTTATTTTTTTAGTATACTAAGAAAATGTTGATTTGAAAGGATTTATATGTAACACTCGATGATACGGTGGCTTTCACAGCTTGGTTCACGAAGTCCTTCACCATGTTTATCTTCTAATAATGATCCTGAAAGAGGTGAGCTTCATATACAATATGATGCACTGTTTTGTATGAAAGATAATCTGAAGTTTTGTACTTAAGACTCCGTGTCAAATTACTGGAGCGTTGCCTATGCATCCGATCCTAATGAGTGGGAACGCAAATTTGAAGAATGTTGGCTGGTTGCAGAGAAAGAACTGGAGAAGAAGTCATGTGATCCGGGGTATAGCGTAACGTATAATGAAGTGAATAGGCTTTTATTGCACAATATTTAATTAATATTTCAAAAAATATAAATGATATATTTTTTCAATGTTTGCAGATGACTCAATTGATAGTTCAGTTGACTCGAATGTGCCAGTTGCTAATGATGGAGGTTAATGCTCAACCTGAGCCAACCATTGGCCCTATTCTTGATAGGTACTTCACTCAAGAGATTATGGACAGGGTCATTGATTGGGCGGTAGAAGTTCCAGATTTTTTGAAACCTTCATGTCAGGTATTTGCATATAAAGCATATTTTTGGAATTGTTTCTTTATCTTGAAAGTGTTGGGATGGAGTTTTACTTTTTACAGTTGGCTGTCATTCGCATCTACGAATTGATTGTGTCGGAGAGTCACACGCAAAACCATTGTCTACTTGTACATAAACCTATTTTAAATCCTCTTTTGAGACTTTTTGAATGGTATGGTTATCACATCTCATCCTACATATCATATATGGATCTCATTTTCTGGTTCAGGTGTGAACGGACAGAAGGACTTCGCCCAAATAATTTAGGTCATCCTTCTGCTACGGAAAAACACTTTGTGGTTCTTCTCAATCAAGTACGTGAAACTTAAAATTAGTATGAAATATCCTACTTGAATGATGCACATATCTCTCACACTGATTATTTCACTTTAATTTTGAATTCTTAATGTTTGCATTCTTGCGTTCTTTTTTTTTTCATTAATTTGCTTGGTGAATAGTAGTTGTTCATACTCTAGATTATTCTAGATTTGTACAAAACTAGCAGAAGACCAAACGTTGCTGCATTTTTTCTTCTCTTCTACAGATGGTGCTGAGCACTTTGTAGTGTTTTCTTTACTTATTCCCTATCTCTATGAACAAGTACGTTTGAATATGTTTATTTATATTGTGCCTATTGTTTTGTGAAAGGAAAAAAACGTATTAATCGAACAACGAGAGTCTAGTAATGTTTTTGAAATAATGTTGAAAATATATATCCAGTTAGTACGTGCCACGACAAGGGGTTAACACAAATATTTTATTATTTAGTTTCCTTTCGATTAATTCAATATTATCTATACTGTATTACAGGAGTAAAACGTGCGGTCATTTGAATAAATAATACAACACATTGAATATTTACAAGTTACATTTGATTTTATTCACTCAATTTGAGAATTGATGAGAATGCGTTTATCTATTGGTCGTTTACCCATTTATGATCGTTCAATATCAAAATTGTTTATTTTTGCGGAATTTCGGCATAACTACACAGCGTTTTGATAGCAGAAATCATCTAATTTTATAATATGTATCTCTTCAAATCGCAGAAATAATTCATTTCAGAATGATATTGGGCAATTAGCACGCGATGCTTTGCTTCTTATTTTATCTGTTTCCGCAAATCATGAACAAATCGCAAGATTTGTCGCTTATAAGGTATTGGGCCTCCAATTTCTTTAAATTCAGTGTCGAACGATTTCAATCTGTTGTTAAGAGCGCTTTTTGTCCTGTTGTTGCAACTGGTTTGTCTGGATGCTTCTCTCAATTAGGTCGCATTCTTACTGACGACGGAGCGGAAAGGATTGTCCCAGAGTATACCGCAGATTCCCTTATCAACTTTCATTCTTCATTGCTCTTTTGCAATGCTGTAGTTCAGGTGTTGTGGTTTTGTTCTATTCATTATCTCGCATTGCTCTCTCTAAATATGTCTAGGCCGCGCATCCAGCTGTTGTTGAACAAATTTGTAACTTTTTCTACTCCGGGTTTTTGATTTCTGTTGTTAAACCAGCATTGCTTCAGGTGAATTAGTGTTGTTTCAAATGTTTGCTGATTTTCACGTTTTTAATTGCAAAATCAAAGAGTATTTAAGGAAGAACAGGAAGGTGTTGCTGCTGCCACTGTTTATCTACAGCTTTGTGTTGAAACCATTACCGAAGCACCTTTGATCTGCACTCTCATCCGAATGTTACTCTTAGAAGTAGACGATGAGGATCGACTGCTCATCGATGTGATTGTTGGTCGTATAAATGAAGATAGAGTGAGTTATCTGTTATAATTATGAGAACAAATTGTTATCAAAAGCTTATTTTGCGAGCAGTTTTGCAAAACAAGTGTGGTTATTATAAGTGTTTATTGCTAGACTGGTTTATCTCAATCAATGTGGTCATTCACTGAATTAAAAGCAGTAGACAGAAAACGAAATCTTGCTTAAAAAAACGAAAAACTTATTAAAATGTGCGTGCTCTTGGCTATGGGATGCACCGCATTTCTACAACATGAATTATCGTGGGCAGGATTGAGCGCATATTTCATCTGCAGTCATTTCTGGTAATCAAAGTCTATTCATTACAAAGGATGATTCTTACATTAGTCTACCGACTTCGAATCTTATCAAGAATGTTGAAACAGTTCAGTGAATTGTTTGGCATCCCACATGCATATTGCCGACTAATTGATAATAAAAGCATGTTTATTAACTGCTACATTTCCAAATTTTGAGAGACGTGTTAAGAAATTCTCAATCTATTTTGTAGCAATATATTTAGGCCTTTTGTTTTAATCATTCATTTAAGTCATTAATGTTCAGCTTTTACAGTATGCTATAATCATTTGTTAGCTACTGAAGCATAATTGAAATAAGTTTAAACGCCGTAGTTTATGCTATGTTATGAAAATATTGATCAATCTATATATTTACCGTTGTGATGTAACAACTTAAAAGCAGTGAATAACTAAATTCTGTGGCAATTTTGCAGCATATTTCGGCTAACGGTTATTGATCAATAACGAGCCACACTAGTGCAACGTAAATTAAATTAAATTTAAATTATACTATAACTAATGTGATCGCTCACAGAAAAAACGAAGTTTATTGGAGCGGCTCTGAGGCAACGTGATCCAGTGAAAAAAAGCACACGGTTCTATGCTTGAAGTCAAACGAATATATTGTCTATGATAATTAGAAGTAGAAAACTAAAAATAAACTAAAGCTAAGAATAAACTAAATGATAAAATATAGAACTTGGGTGATTTCATCCTATTTCGTAAGAGAATTTTATGTGAGATCACACATAGATCTAATGAAAGATTATTCAGCTAGGTGTCGTTTCATTGTCTCTCCTCGATTCACTTTTGCAGATTGGCTGCGAAGACCTTATGCTGGGTGATTTCTGATATTTTTTTGATATTTTGATATATTATCTATAATTTCACTTATTTAGTATCTTTGGTCCTTACATCCTCTGATATCACATATGCTCTTAGTTTTTTCTCTTCAGCATTCTTTCCACATTGTGTTCGTTTTCTTTCAGTTCTAGTTTTGTGTCATCTTCTTCCTATGCATCATGTAACTCGTACCCAATTGTGCAAAGTTAGAGATAGAACACATGCTGTAGCATCTGCGGAAAAACTCCTTCAGTGTGTGCCTCAATGTATGTTGAGCTTCCCAGAGGTAGGCTTCATTAAATGTTATGGATATTTCATGACATTTTCTGGTTACTATTCCATTGCTGTTTGTTAACGGGACGTTTTCCTCACTTAATTCCTCATTTGTTTACGTTAAATTTCGAGTGGAGACAAATTTTTCCCAAGTGCTCTAGGTATTCTTGCAGAGTAGTAAGGAAAATTGTACTGTTTTTTCTTAATTTAAAACGTTGTACGTTATTTAGTATTATAGATTTGTTCCGAGAATACAGTCGAATTGTATTTATACGAAGGAGCTCAACTAGTTGAACGACGAGCACGTGCTTGTTCTGTATGGAAATGGAGATATGATGGAGTTTATCCTAGCCCGTTTCTTTTTCGACGCGATAGTGATGAGGAGCGAAATATTCACATGGTACGGAATCTCATTATGAAAATATTAATATGAATTCTTCGATGCTTATCCTTGATTCTAATGGGATTCATTACCAAAAAGTATCAACACCTAATAGTGCTAGTCTCTTAAGCTATATTTTACTATATTTTAGGAGTTATTCATGAACATCATTGGCACTATAGTTGTTTGCTATGACGAGGCACTACTAACTTTTCAATTTTAACCATGTCATTGCTTCGGAAAACAGCTCAAAATTTTGCTTTTTGATGGAAACGACACATGAAAAAGTGCTTCAACTCAGAAAGTAAATCATATACTGCAGTAGTAGAGGGTACCACAGGCATACGCGGGTTTTAATATCGTATAACCGAGGTAGAGTACACTGCCAGTAAGTCAGCACTGACTTGATATTGTACTAGTCCTGTCAAATCATTGTATAATATACTTTATTTGGAACATCTCCACGGTATCTATGGTTATTTCTATTGCATTTTAGCCATTTACTCGTATATCTTCCTGTAGATCCTCTTTATCGTCAGCGTCTTTCGGCCTTAACAGATATTTTGGATCGAGAAAAGATCACCTTACCTCTGAATCTATGCTTGGAGTAGGTATGGGCTTTCTATATCGATATTTTGAATGAATGCATAAGAATCAATAGCATTTGCAGGCCCTCTCGTCGAACTTGGCGGCTCGCCTTCTCATTCACTTGATGGTAGTGAAAGTCCTGTAGAGGAAGATCCCGAATTTATTCTGCCTCCTATCAGGTACTAGGCCTTCTAGATATTATTCGTTATCTCTTTTCCATATTCTCTATTCAGTACTTCGTCAATCATGTCTTCATCTATGGTTGATTATTTTCAACTCGCTGCATACGATGATTTATCAGAGAGTGATGAATCGCCCAATAGTTTTGAGCGCAAGGTTATTAAATACACTACTTACGTTTTATGTGAAATTGTACACATCCAAAATTTCAATAAACTGTACATTCAACTGATTTCTACATTTAGGATCATAAAATATTGGGAAAGGAGTTTTCATATTGCAAAAATGAGTCGGTGTCAGAGACGGAGTCTGGAAACACAGCGCGTGGATTTGATACTGATGCGGAAATGGCCAAATCATTCGTGTTGAGCGGATGGGCAGATGTGGAGGTATATACTTAAGTGATTTCGTTTCAAATCTTTATCGTGTAAAATCAGTCCATATATTTTCATTGGCCTATTATCTCCGTGAAGATTTTCAACATATACATGCTTGCTAGTTCATTTTAGTAGTACTCCATTATATATATTCTATTCTTGTTAATAAGTCTGTTTACAATGTTCTCTCAAGTTTCCTCAGTTTCGCACCTCTGCCACATGATTAGTGTTACATATAGTTGAATGAAATGACTATTTTCAGTGAAGTATTTGAACTTTAGTCCAGTGATTTTCATCTAAACTACTAATATATTGAAGCACGTCTATGCACTACGTATCTGATGCTTTTATCTGATACTTGTAACCAGCAATACAAAAGCCCGATAATCAGAAACAGAACTCCAACGTTGCATGTGAGAAATGTGGAGTTTGTGTTAATTCTAACCATAACGCAATGAATATCGATGGATTTTATACAATAGCGTCTCCTCAGCAGAATATTTCTTCCTTTCATCACTACTAACCTCTCGTATAGCAATTTCATTTCCATATAATATTTTCATTTTTATTTTTTCAGTACTACTATCGTCATAATTCTCTGTTCGGTTGTTTTTTTTTTCTGAGACATTTTTTTTCACTCATTTTGATTGTATTAAGCTGCGATTCGCCACAGTATTTATAATTTGTTTTTAATATTTTCCAACCAAATTAAGGCGCTTTTCAAAACTTTTGAAAATGTGGTTAGCTTTTGGAAGAAACGTTATTTAAGAGTATTCATCTTTTTTTTAGCCATTTTTTGATAATGCAAAAACAATTTCTTGAATACATATTATAGATGATAATATTACTGCCATTGCATTTCATCGAGACGTAATAATTTGTCGACATTTAGGGAATATATGCTAGGTGGAAGTTCTTTTTTTAGAATAAAATCACTCACAATGAGAGAAACGTGAAACCGCAAAGCCATGTAATTTTTCATAGTAGTTAATTCTTTTCTACCAGCTATGGTGGTTATGATAGGTTGTGTGGGTCTCACATTAGTGTAGTTTATAACCCCATAATATAGAGTCAGTCGCAAATCTTGAAACCCCAGACGTAATCGGTTGACACAGCATTGTGTGGTTACATGTAATTCACTGGTTTTACTGTGATAGAAATTGTCAATAACAAAAGGAGGCAATTTATTATCACACAGGGATTATGATGTTGCATTGAACAATTGTGGTGGCAGTGTTAGCAAAATAATAGGTTTATCTTGATCTTATCTTTTTATTGAGGATATTTTATGGAGGAAATTAAATGAATCCTCACAGTGATTGTAATGGTCCAATTAATAGTTCATTTTCGTATTTGACAAAAGTAGACATACATGAATACTTGTGATGTGGCATACGTTGAGGTAGAAGGAATAAGACGGTGACATAGGGGTTTTGTACTTGTTATCCTCTTTACCAACATCATGAAGGCTCGTGTGTTTCTGATGCCACTCGTTTCGTTTTGCTAAGCTCTGTTCACGACCTATATTCACTCAGTTTAAGTATTCCAATACATCCTTTCCATTAAGCTTAAAGGTCCATCAGCAATTCTATACGGATATCGTATTCTTGAGGCTTGGGTGAAGGTCAATTTCTTGATAAACATTACTGAAGTCGGGTGGCACTTTTTCTTGCTTCATAAATGAGTCTAATGGACATATTATCATCAGAGAAGCAAAAATTGTGTAGTTTCCAATCATCCTATTGTAATTTTTGCCTCACTTTTACAACAATGTATGTCGATAGATTTTACGAAATAATATCGTGTCGAATCCCTTTATTACGTCAATTATCATGTATATCTCACCAAGAAAATTAATAAATTTAGTGGGAATCGGTCATTTAAACATACGCATCGCTATTGTCGCAACAGACTCGAAAACGTTTTTGACATCGACAAAGATGAGACAGAATGGTTTTTGTGTTCTGCTGATTTTTTGTTAGTTCTCGTGATTATGTGAGCATGATCCATTATGCTGAATCCTTTTCCGAATTTCGCTAGCATTCTTGGTCTTCGTCTGATATTTTGCCAATCCTACTAAAGAAAAATGTAAACCAATTTGTAGAGGCATATTTTTAGGTTGTTGTTACTAGCGTTATTTCTATTTATCTCTATTTCTGTTCAGCAATACAATTCTATAATTTTTCCTTTGATAGGGAACTTTATGTTCTGACACCTATCAGAATAAAAGCCCGGTACTGGTAAAGATTAATGTAATGCTGTATAATATCTTACGAACAAGATAAAATGTCGGATTTTGGGTGAAGGTATTTTGGCACTATCATGCGGAGGAACGACATAACCAGACTAGACTGTTTGTCCGTTATAAAATCTCTTCTTATCGCTATTCTGCACAGCTTCGCAAGTTTGGACGTAATGGCCATAACCAAGCTGTCTGTGATTATAACCGTTACATCTCAAATATATGTTGAATTCTGGCATTTTGCATTGTCAAAAATGCAGCATTCTCTTTTACGTGTGAATCTAGCGGGAAGCATGTGATGATTTAATTTCGTATTGAAACAACAGCGATGTTCATATAACAAGTCCTGTTTACTATTAAATATTGTAGTTTCTACGGGAAATGTTCTTATGCGCACAAAATTTACCTATATAGTTTTACCTCTTCCTTCACCTCGTGATTGACTGGCTAGAAATCCTTCTAAGAAAGTGGTCCGTTGGAAAAAACTCTAATGACTTTGAAAAAGTATTGGTTTTGTTGCAAATTTATCTCACATATTTTTCTTACCACGTATTGTGCGAATTGCTCTGAATTTTTTTAAGGATCTAGACACCTTTATCTCATTGCTGGATCGACGAACGATTCCGAATAAACAGAGGCTTTCATCCGCTGAAACAATGGCATTTATTGACTCGAAATTGCAGTATATGAGAGAAATGCAGAAGGAAAAATCCGCTGCTCCTGAGAAAGTCAATGAAGTGAAAGAACCCGAACGATTTGAAACAGTTCGTGGTCAGCCGATTGATAGTGAAGCTGGTATGTAGCCATAACATTGTATTGCAGTAAATTCAAAAAATTAAACAGCACTTGTTTTAACGAAATAACGTTTAGGTAACTCACTTTTTCTCGATTGCCTGTTAACACAACTTGCTGACATGTCTGAGCATTCGCTAGCGTTTAATCTACAGTTAGCAAATGTGTTGTGCTCCTTGGCAGCATATCCACAGCCAATACTAGTGGCGCACATGTTTAATATAAATAACGACGAATCTCCCCATCTAATTCGAGTAGGTATTATAATTGTATTTATTTTTTGTTAAATTGTTAACTTTGTTAATTTTATTTTCTACAAAAACTAATAAGCTGAGTATTCATTGTTCAGTAGCAAAGTATTTCTAAATACAGAATAAATCTCAAAGTCTTCTGTTAATTTGCCATGTTTGCAATTATTTCACATTTAAACCTCATTATGAACTAAGGTGTTAACCGAACTGAAGCAAAGAATCGATGATGCTGCTACTAGTATCGAAGGTCTTGACGTTTATGTTGGGCGAGCACTACGAACATTGAACGGAAGAGCGGAAAAAATGGAACGATATTCAGATGGATACATTTCTCGGTTAGATTTCATTTGCCCTATAACGTACAGCTTTTCTTCATTATATGAATCGTGCTGTGCATTGACATTTGTTCTCCTCTTGCAAGGAGCGAGGAACGTAAATAATGCAAACTTTGAACAGCTGCTTCTGATCATAGAGTCAGCTTGCGTATTCAAAATTGTGCAACAATCAAACAACTGTCTTACTATGTTGAAAAAAGTTAATGCTGATAAAATGGCGAATATGTCGTACACAAGATACCCACGTTGTCAGTTAAAATTATCGCTGATTTGTTATGACACTGCCTTTCCTGTTTGTACCTGCTTGTTTTTGAAGGTTGTCAGACTCACCGCGTGACGATGCTTTCGCACCGATCACTTCACTTCTTCGAAATCATCCATTTGGAAATTCCGGGAGACGATCGCATGGAATCAGGTGTATTAATTTTGGGACAAAGTAGTCTTTTCATGTTTTCGTAACCTTATGCGACACACCTTACTTGGCAAATAAGGACTTATATATTACTAAAGTTAGAATTTGGATTAAAACTGTTGTGCTTAATACAAATGCTATATATTCTGCTACATTTTTTTCATCGTATTCCAAAATATAACAGATTTATTAAATGCTACTGAATCACAGTAATCACTATTAAACTATGATGGAGCTGTCTGTAAACATTGTATTCAGATACCACAGTCATAAAGCAATAGAATCAGAAGCAGCAGCTCGTGACGATGCGGCGACGAAAAACATCGTTCATGCAGCGATTGTAATGGCAAATTTGTGCCAATATTTAGCCGGAATCGCAATGCAGCAGTCTGTGGTTGTCGTCACTAACGCCATGCGTTAAATTATCAATTAATTAACTACTAATACTTAATATAACCTTTGTACAGTTTACACTTATCCACTTAACCAGATTCACAAATAGTCATAACGTAAGGGAAAAAGAAAAACGGATAAAAGTATGTATATGCATTTAGCACTTAACAACACTAACGTTACTAATTATCATATTTAAAATGTGCATTAATAATCTGTTAAAAATGTATAGGATTATATACATAGCTATGATAATAAATGTGAACAAGCACGGGTAAACCTCAATTAACTGCACCGTTTTCTAGTTTCCACATTCAAATAAGCTTTTTTGTTCTTGTGATTAATTCAGCATCATGAGATATTGATTAGCTGGGAAATAAGCTATGTTTTATACAAGAAATGAAAGAATACTTTTAGCAATGTTCTCGAAATTTTCCTATAGTAATGACGAACCAAAACCACTATATTATAGTCTATATCATAGAATTCCTTATCCACTAATTCATGGGATAGTTGAAACTTAATAATGTATACCTCTATTGAATGCTATGTGTCTTATTCATTAATATGATTTATTAGATTACTGGTTTTGACTAATAAGAAATCTGATGCGTTTCAACTCGTGATAACAAGTAGCCGTAGGGAATTTGTGAGCAATTGTTTATGTACGAAAAAATAATCCTTATATTTGAAAAAATAGAAAAACATAGTACTAATCCTTCGTTTTTTTGTAAACATTAACCGTTTTCTGCCTAAAGACTGGTCTTCTACTGAATCTAAAGGCGTATGTTATATAAATGAATTGAACCTGTTAACTGTTTATTCGAAAACTATTTCTATAAAACATTTCTAATTCCCATCATTCCTATTCATTTAAACATTGATTGTCATCATGTTATTTGAATTGAAAGTGCTGGTATGAATAAGACACGTTCATTCATGAATTCTTCATTTCTAATCGTTAGCAATTTAATTATTATAAAATAAGGCTATTAATACTTATTATGATTGTTTTATGTACTTTTGTTTATCAAATAATCCATTGTTATGAAATAAATTTCAATACAATTGTGTATGTGTCTGATACATCGAATATCTGGTTTCGTTGGACCAATATATTATATTAAAACATATGCGATATCAATAAAGATCTTATCTTACACACAAGTCGACCACATGTGTAGGTCGTCGTATCACTCGGAAGAGTTGGAGCAGCATATGGTGATCGTGGGAAACACAATTGGTATTACGACGCGGAGGTATACGTTCAAAGACCACGAAATTGGTGACCTTGTTGACCAGCTGATAATGTCACGCGACCTAGTCACGAGACAATTTAAGAATGGAAAGCACCACAACACCATCAAAACATCACATAACGAATCTCACAGGTTACTTATAACCACAATGTTGTGTTACTTCTAAACACTTCCAGACAATATACGCTTACGAAATGACATCGTTCGCATGTATTATCATCGTCAAATAACTCAATGAATTTCAGCATTATCTACGTTGTCCGTTTTGTAAGTAGCACTATGGTGTACTCGTATTTTCTATAAAGAACTGGTTTTATACAAATGTATTTCTAAGTTTAGAACACATCACGTCCGGGTTTTGTTTCATTGGCGTGCGATAGAATTCTAGTTTATGCTTTGGTGTCTTCTCTTATCATAATGGTAATTAGTTGATAGTCATACTGTTAGGATGTTTGTATACATTCTTTATTGATAAGCCGAATGTGTCGGCGCCTATGCTCTTTGGATTGTTTAAGGTCATCATCTGATCTGGAACTTAAATCAAAGTTAAGATACTTGAGTGAGTTAATTCAAGAATAATGACATAGAGTAGATTGGGGAAAATTTCAGACTAGGTACAAGTTATCAGCGAATAAGAGGAATCCATATTTCTCTGCAGTTCCAGTCTGTTGTCACAATCAGGAATGTTGTTTGCTTTTTATCAGTTAATGTTCGAAAAAAGTGGCAAATTTGTTAGGATGAAACACATCGTTGTCATATAGTGATTTCAAATCTTTGCTTTGGGAAGTATCAGTCATTAGCAACAATAGGTTGTTGATGTTATTTTTGCCTAGAGTTCCTGCTGATAGTTAATCTTGTCTCTGACGCAGTTGGGATGACCTGTAGTGTGTCACCTGTTCAAATAACAGCGTACAGGTAGAAATAAGCGATGCTTCCAGGAGCCGACAAATGTCGTCGTTATACCATCGGCGTTTTACACATCTAAACCCTATATAAATCTATTCTTTACAACTCAGTCCAGTGTGTTCATGTGAGGTTTTTCTTATGGCAGATACGTGTAGTCATATCCATGTCAACAATGAGGATTGTCACGAGCAATTTAGTGCCACATCTCATGTTTTTTCTTTATTTACTTACACCTATATGTTTATCGCAAATGCTTTTTATTCATTTATAACTCCACAGTGTAAATAACAGTGACTTATTTTGTAAATTCGGAAATTATATGGAATGAACAGCTGATAGACACAAATATTAGTTAATTTAGTTACTGTAGACAGCTTTAATTTTTCACCTATTTTCAATCAAACATTTGGTTTTAGAAAATCGGTCAAACTTAATAAAACCTATTATCCAGTGGCTTTATACAAAGAGTGTACTCTTTAGGTATAACCTCTAGTGATAGACATGAAAATTTAGAAAAGCAAAAACATTAGTCTTTGTAATGTGTGTGTTTCAAGACGTCATTATTTTCAAGAAAACGTGTTTCTGTTGCTTTTCAGTAAGTCATAAGTTTTTGTTGTAAACAAACGGAATATTAACATTTAAATTATGACTATAACACGTTGGTTAAGTGGAAATTCTACGCTCAACAGGAAAGAAAGCCTAATAGGGAAGCAGAACTTATGTGCTGTTAGTGTTTGTTTTCTTCATAATCAAATTGCTTTAATATTACTGCTTCACTTGTTTTCAGAGCAATGAGTTTTCTCTGTTGAATGAATTTCATAGATTCTCTGAGTATTTGTCGAGGTCCATTTGATGTTTACACTATATTCTCCGTTAATCGGCCGCTGCACGCATGTTTGTCGAGTAGTAATATGAGTCGTCGTATCACCGATTAATACTCTTCTTATTCTGTTTTGTTTCTTCATTTCATTTCGTATCACATCATATCGTATCACATCACGTGCTTTCCTTTCACTTTCTATCAGGATTCAAATCACGTGGTCTTAAGGCTGCATTTGTGATTGATTAAAAGGCAATGTCGAGCGCATGCCTTCACCTCTGCCTCCGTCCAGTCTGGAACGTACCGTATCGTTTCATATCGAAATTTCGTTCGTTTTTAAATATTTCCAAAACCGGTAATAGCTAGTAGATACCACGTTTCAGTACGGTCAACGTATCGAATGATTTCTGATTCTCTACGTAATCCAATTGATAGGAGCAATGTCGAACATTATTTTGTCTTGTCCTTCTAAGCAGCTGTTAGTGTAACGCGCCTCTTATGAAGTTTCATGAGTTCTACTACGTTTAACTGTGGATTTTAGATTTCTCATTGCTTATTCCTACAGCAGGAAAGTTTTGGCAAATTAGGAATCTACACGTTGGAAATTGTTTTCTAATATTCTTCTTATGTTTAGCATTACATTCAATAAACAGAGCAGGACAAATTGTTAAATTTTCCCGCGGAATCTTTAAGGTATAATCCTAGTGGAAATGAGGTAAACATTTGTTACCATGTGGTGGTGGGCGGAGTTCGCAGAGATCGGCACGCTATTCAACCACGTGAGGGGGTGTCGATTGACATTCGCATCAGCGACGTCAACTATGTCGGCGTCATTCCTCTGTCATTTGTAAGGCTGTTATGGGTCAATTTGCATTCTACGGTTTGCCTTTTTATCCTGACTGAATATTTGTATATTATATTGATTTGTTTATCTTTTCTACCAACTATGATACTTAGAATAGGTTGTGTAGGTTCTATGTTTGCAGAATTTATATCCTCAGAATGCTGAGTTAGTCACAAAATTTGAAACCTAAAGCAGCAGTTGAAACCGCATCTGCAGATATGCAGTCTACTGTGCCATTTATTAATTGCACTACTGAGGTCCTCATTCTGCGAACATTCTATGCATCTATTGTCCAAATGTTATTGAACTTGTTGGGGGTTATGCTTCATTTGTTGGAATAGTGGAGCATAAAGCTTTTTTTGCTCAACGTTCATATCGTTTGAATCGCTTACCACTTTGTGTCGCTATTTTTTTGTAAATTAACGGTCTTTGTTTTCAACATACTTTTTGTCTTGAGTTTTACATCTCATACAATGTTTTATAAGATTAGTTCATATCACGACGTTTTCATCGTTATTTTTTTATAGAGTTATCCACGATAATGGATATAGTAAACAGCGATCCTGGACGAATGAATTTGTCTTTTTCGGGATGTGGATTCTTGTGCGTGTATCATGCTGGAGTGGCTGCGGCAATAAAAGTTAGTCACTCTTGAATGATTGCTTTTTTGTATTGAAATTTCCAAAGGCAAAATAATATATGCAAAATCATTTAGGAATATGCACCTTTTCTTATGGAGAATAGAATTTCCGGCGCTTCAGCTGGCGCTATAGTTGCAGCATGTCTCGTTACAAATGTCTGCTTATCTAAAGCTACCAGCACAATTTTGAAAGTGGTGTCACAAGTCTGTTTTATATCTCGTCATTTATGCTGCTTTTGCATTAGCTGTTTAAATCTCCGTGTTAGCAGGCTCGCTCACGATCATTGGGACCGCTACATCCTGAATTTAATTTACTTGATTTGGTTCGAGAAGAAATTTCTCATCAGCTGCCACCAGGATCGTACAAGCGGTATGTTCCACAAGCAGTTATTCTCCAACGCACTACTTGCATATGTTTCACATAAGGCAAGCTTTAGATGTAACGGTCGCTTACAAATATCGCTAACTCGATGGAAAGACAGCAAAAACATTGTTATCAGCGATTTCAATTCGGACGAGGAATTGATCGATGTATGTATTTATTCATTGGTCATTTGACAATGTAATCCTGGTTCCAAAACCTTTCGTCAAATTCAGTGCTTGAATCGTTATTAAATTTACGCTTAAGGCAATAATCTGCAGTTGCTACATACCCGTATTCTGCGGCAATACTCCGCCGTCATTCAGAGGTGAAATGTATATCGATGGTGGCTTCACTGATAATCAGCCTTCATTTGATGACCATACAATAACAGTCAGTCCGTTTTCGGGAGAATCTGATATTTGCCCGGTTGACTGGCATAATGATGGGTATGTTGTGTTCATGTTTATTGTATTTTAAATTCGGAAAAGAAAACACTGTGAGAACCTTTTTGGGATCCTAAGGATGTATTAACCTGTTTTGAACTGAGCAAATGATTCACAGAAATATGATTGGTTGTGGGTTGGTTGGTCATTTGCGAAAGTTTAATATGACCTTATGGAGCAAATAAAGTGGTCATAGAGACAATTACAATTTATGAGCTTGTTCTTTTTAAGCCTATTCGGCCTGTCCTTCTCTCGCACATCCATTCGGTTTTCAAGTCTCAACCTTTATCGAATGGCAGCATGCCTAATGCCACTATCCACCGACGATTGTGCAAAGATATGCGTCCAAGGATTTGATGATGGTGTTCGCTTCCTTACAAAAGGTAGTTGGTTTATCTTTTTAACTTCTTATTTGTGACTGCGTTACCATTCCAATCCTATATTCCAGTTGTGATGCCATGCATACGCTGTCTTACAATTCAAACCAGTTTTATCAAAGGCGTGACAGATTTCAAAATTCCTTCATTGGATTCTGTATCTTCGTCAGTACGAAGTTCGTTTAACAAAACGAAGTCTGCTGCTCTCAAGTTCGTAAGAGAATGTTGTATATAAAGTGAATTAAGAACGGCCCTTCAAAAATTTTTATTCAGAGGGAAGGTTGTGTTGGATTGTACGATTTGCAAGGATAGTGACCGCTTATTTAGTTCGGCTTCATACCAGCGTCTTCCAGCTTTTCTCGTTAAAGGTGACCTAGTTGGAACGTGTAATTGTTTATAGTTTACGACAATATATTTATCAATTATTTAGCTTTCGATGAAGCTTATGCCGCAGAGGAGTCTCGTTTTAAATTTTTGTTCTCTTTTCGTCTATTCCGTTATGCACGTACGGCATTTGGACTGTGGATGTTACCGTTGGACCTAGGTTTTGTTTACACCAAGAGGTAGGCAGTGGTCTGCTCCATGCGACTTGTAATGAGTGGTTTTTACATGGAATGTTAGGTTATAAAATGTTTTATGTTTGGAAGTAGATTCACTATATTCTCTAGTAATCATTTCCAGATTTGCAAGATGGCTATCGAGAATGGTGGTTCCTGAGTGGCTATCTATCCAATTGCAGGCGGTGATTACGTTCGTCTTAGATGAAATAGAGCATCAGAAATCGCGTTGTACTGAGTACGTATTTTACTCAGAGGTTTTTTACAATTTAAAGTTATATTATTATTAATACCCAATTTTGGATTGGTAAGATAGATACGATAAGTTTTGGCGCGGATCAGTCTCTTGTGGAGGGTGCGCCTACGCATTCGTGTTCAACGTGATATCATGGAAGTGGTAGAATGCGAATGCGAGACTGGTCTATATAGTGACTTGAGTTGACCATTATTCACCAAATCACTGCTAGTTATTTTAGCCAGATTTCTCTGGTACCAATTTACCGACCCCAGAGGGATGGCGAGCTTGATAGGCCTGGGGGAAGGTCGCGGACTAACTCGGGCCGGCGTGTCACCGTTGCACTTCCACCACTGTACCACCGTGCCTCCTGTTTGCATTGGTACTGAGGAAAATATGTGTATTTTGGTTTTGTTAAGCTTAATTATCGAGTCATTGGTTACTTATGGGTTCACTAAACATCATTGTATCTTACTGCTACTTTCCAACACTACCATATTTGGTTTCTGTTTTTCCCCGAGTATTCTTCTCATCTATGAAGTTATTTATCGGAAGTGCGATGATATGTATAGTGACGTCATCTTTAAAAAGTAGACAATAATGTTATGTTTTATTAGAGAAATCTCAAAGCAATCAAGATCTCATCTATGAGCTTACTCACAGTTAGTTCCTGTCGAGATCTTTATAGAGGAATTATTATTGAAGATTAGCTGTCTGTAGTCTACAGCTCAGGATCGTCCTTGTTGTATAAGGAGATTATATAGACGTGAATTTTGAGTTCTCATCTCTTGATTGGAGCGGCATACCATTTGTGCGTTGCCTTCATCTCGGCATGAAGCCGATTTATTTCTGCTAGAGATTCTAACTGAGAAAGAGATGCTGTATGTTGTATAGCAATGTATAGCGAAAAAAACAATGGCTTTCTTCTGAAGAAGTGCCTGCTCTGACATATCAACTGTCACCAACAAAAAAGATCGTTGTTTATGACTGGTGGAATTTTGTTCAAAGCCCAAACTATAAATTGCTTGAACCACCTGATCAAGCTGTTGCAGCGAAAGTGTATTGTGAACAGCATGAGTGAATGAAACAAGAGGTCATTAATGAATCCGTTTTTTTTGGTTCTTTCACCACAAAAATAAAGGAAAAAAATAAGGGAGCTTGTATACTTTTACCTCTTCCACTTCACCTCATCTGGCACCGTTGGATTGCCACCTATTCAGGTCGTTAAAATAAATTGAGTAATGCTGGAAAATGCTAGAAAATGGAAGAAATTATTTTGTTTATGAGGATTTAAAATTTTTAGACAAATAGATGTTTTCAGTTGATGAAAAAATTCCGATTTTTTCTAATATAAGGAGGCAAGTACATATCGTAGTTGCATTCCGCAATTGATTCACATATAAGTGATACTTTAGCTTGTTTAGATCAGATGTGAATACGTTAGAATACTTCCAACTATTGTTTTATTTGTACATTCATCATAAGTGATCCAGATTTTCGTGCATGCTGCCTCCGCCCAGAAATTCTATTCGAAAAGGCGACCTTGAAATCGAACTAAGTGAAGATGCTAAGAAGGAGCTTAAACTACTTCGAGAAAGTGACAAGAAAAGAATCCAAGATGTAAGAAATATGAGCAGTAATCACCAGAAAAGAAATATAAGCTTTCAATTTTTTACAAACTTTGATATTGTAGCTTTTTGTTATGTTGGCAATTATTGTCAAATTCTTACAGAATTTGCCATAGAGTTTCTCTAAAATGTTTTCCCCACAAGTAGGACATGTTCCCTTCATCGAAAATGTATAGTTTTTTTTTAGGCAGCAAACTTTCTGGAATGGAAAATACTTAGTGATGATGAAGATTCGCTTTATCACGTTATAGAGTATAGTAACTCACATGACGCCATGTATGAATTCCATTATTTGGACGAAAATAACCATGTAAGAATAGGCAGAAATTTACTCACTATTATGTTTTGTTTCATTGTGAGAATCAGTGTTTATCTAGTTGCGAACTGTCGAATTCTTCAATATCGCTAATCCTTCTAAAAGACATAAATGTCATTCACATATTCGTGATGTATCGGCTCTATCGCAATCTTCATCAGTATGTTTCAATTGGAATTTGAATCGTAATACTATTTTGGATGTATCGTTTCAAAATCCTTTGCAGGCTGTGATGAGAAAGCATGAGTGTGAAGGCAAAAAAATAGAAGAGGGTTTGGGTTGTCCAAAGGAAGATGAGGAAGGTGATTCAGGTCTTTCAGATGTTGAAGGCCATACGAATAGGTTCGTATTTTTGAATGCGACTTTAACATCATAATTACCGCATTATCACTTTATTTTTTAAACTTCCTTTCCATTCTTGCACTCTCTTTATGTGCTTTGTTTGTATTTTTTTTTTGAAAAATTCGTAAGAATGTTCGTCCGGTCAATGAGTTCAAGTATTAGTAGAATTTAACTTTGATGTTCGTTTCTCTAGGAATTTGAGCATTAACTAGAGACATTTAGAAATGATGGATGCGTTTCATCTTCACATTTGGTTCCCTCTACTTCACAGATGAGGTGAAGTCGATTATTGTGGTCGTAGTGACTTTCGACGTTCCATAATTTAATAGTTGATCGTTTATTTTATTTGTTGTCTCAGTAAATAATCCTCATGTATATAGTAATAAATTACTACTTAAAGCATAAGTAATTTAACCGTTAAATGTGTTATTTGTGAAGCAACGCAATATAAGACTTTTGGATCGTTTTTAGTTTCACAATTTGTTTATGCAACAAAATGCGAGGCTTTCATAGTGTGTGCTATTCAAATACATTGTCCAATTTCTGGAATAATTACCGTTTTTTGATACTAATGCCACCATTTCGAACTATGCGCTCGTATTATACGCTCAGAACATTGAGGAAAAAATTACAGAGGTACTGCTCAGTCTCTCATATGTTAGCTCCTATTAAAATACCGAATTCGGTAGACGAGTTCTATAGAATTTTGTACTCGATGATAGAAAAATTTTTATGAGCATGATATTTAGTCTTTGAAATATCCAGGAAGGAATCTTTCACAGTGCATCGTATTCTTGAGTTTTTGAGTAACATTCTCTGTGCGGAAATGCTATTACGAATGCTTTCAGTTAAAAAAGACAATAGTTTGTCATACCATTAAAATTTGTGTATTGAAGTCACCTTGATTTCGTGTTGATATCGGATTACTTTAAATTGAAGTGGAAATTCAATTGACTGAAAGTTTTCGACCAATGCGGTAATTATTTTTTGAATTGGGCTTTACAGCGTCATTTAATTTTATTGAGCTCTGATTGGAACTTTATATTTTCGTGCTAGTGAATTATTCTACTAAAGAACAATTTAATACCTACAAAATGCATTAAGTATACTCATCATATTTTAGCCATTGCTCTTGTTGTAATCATTGCTTCTACATGTTAATTTGTAATTGAAATTGCAAAATTTATGTAAATATTGTTGTTAGCCTCTCCTTCTGTCCAATCTCCTGTTAGTTTATAAGCTGTAAATCCAATCCAAAGTGATAGGCTGAAGCGTTATAGGTTTATGTGCCCAGAATTCCTAATGGGTCTGATTGCTTTGAAAAGTGTTGTTTTTAATCCACTTTTTTCCTCATCTCCATTGATCGTCATGTGAAATCATTTGCTTGAATTGTTATCGCGAATAAACATTTGTATTTATTTTATATTCTGTACTGCTGTATTAAACTCGCGCTAGCAGAACTAATGGTTGGATTACTGTACTTTTGGAGTGCTATGTTTGTTTTTTGCTGATTATCGTAATTGATTTAAGTTCAACTTATTTTTTTTTGATATGATCGAGTCGAATGGGGTGGCAATCGAGCTCACTCACCACTATATTATAGCGAGGTAATAGCTGGAAGCCGTTTCTTGTTCAATCTGAAAAGTGGTTTTGTTAAAATACGGATGGTGACTTGCAGATCGAAGTCTGATGCTTGTAATTATTGATATCGCTTTATCACATTGTACATTAAAGATCGACTTATTTTTCTTTTGGAAACTAAACACATTGAAAAAGAAATTAGCAAGAAAGTTAAATAACTGTGGTTGTGGGGGAAAAACTGGTCTATTGATTTGAAAAAGTCTATGAACTTTCGTATGCATCAGCTAGACAGAAAACCAACGAAAACAACGCAGAAGTGTATGGTTCGGTTCAATGAGGGCGGTTTCGCAAAGACGTATTAATCCATGTGTCATGAAAATCGATATTTGTTTCTAGGGCAGGATTACTGTACTGGTGGCTATGCATTACTGTAGTGACGTTGAAACCAGTGATGTTGAAATACGCCTAGTCATCGTGACGTCGCATTTAATCTGACCTACGTAAGAGAGTGCAAATGTCGTAGACAATTGTACCACTTTCGCGATTCTAGAACGGTACTATTTTATGGTATCATAGTCAAAATCTATCGTTAGATGAAGATGTCAGATTCGTGAGAGAGCGAATTGCAGCTTGTTCATAGTTCGTGAGCTTACATTTGTTGGTTGTTTACAATATTTACTTACTTTTTTTTTCTAATGGGATAAACGAGATTGACATAGAGAGACATTTTGTCGACTAGTTGAAGATATCCTACATAACTGAGTTGATAGCCGAACGTGGAATCTCAGGCACGATTTGAACCGCATACCTCATTACTTACCGGGATAGTGTATTACCAACTCCACTACCTACTGACATGTTTGTTTTCTGAACTCAACCTAATTGTGGTGTAACGACCATAAATGAATGAAAAACATGTATCTAGGAGAATCTAATTACGGATTTCTAGCAATCAATATTCATGAGGATTCATTATAAAACAAAAAAACTAAATTATTTTTCTAAAATATTTAATACTAAAAAAGAAATTTTTTCAATGAAATGTAACTGAAATCTTTAGAAACGGGAGTGATCTACTTCTATTCAATAAATGATCTTTTGATCTACGCTTGTTGTTTTCAAGAGGAGTCATTAAATGAAATGATCAGTTGCTATTTGTATTGTTACATCTCTATTAAGCGATATTATTATGCAATTTTTATTGCATGGTAACTAGAAGACATTTTTATCGAATTTTTGTATTGTTTCGTCCAAAAGATACATTGATTCTTTCTTAGTTTCTTTCTAATTTATCAGTAGATAGCAATATGATAGCGATAGCTATTATCTATTTATGAGATTAATTCTGAGCTAAAAGGTGATGAGGGAGCGTGGAGGGAGTTGCGAATGTTTGAACGTCGGGTTTGAGTGAGGTGAAAAATGATCCTAATACCAAAAACAAGCAGTGATCAGGTTAGATCAGATCACGTGTTTGAGGTGTTTTATTTCCTCCTCAATGTTGTATCGTTATTTCACCTCTGTGTTTTTCATAAATTTGAGGTGTCAAGTGCAAACAAATGCTTTACACCTATTTTACAATTATTAAATGAGATTGCGACTTGATCCTCAAAAGAAAAAATTTCATATACATCACAAAATTCACAAGAATTGGTCAAAAAGTTGGTAGTATTTTTTTAAACTATTACAGTAATCTTTATTACTTATAGTACGGTTCTTTTTTACTTTGAAAACGTATTGATTTTGTTTTGTATTTTCTTAAGAAGTAACATAATTGTAATGTAGAATTCGTTGACTTTATTAGGTTGGTGTAATAATAATTGCGGTAGTTTACTCTCTTCGAGGTCGCATTAGCCGCAATTCTTTGTGCACCAGGCTAATAAAATTCTAAAGGAAAATAAATTAAAAATAATGATAATATCACTAACAGATAGATTATATAGGAAAATCATTATTAGTTAAAAGGAAACTTTTACAAATGCTTAAACGTAACAATGCTCAATTGTATAATTCATTTAAATTATACTTATTTAGGTGAGGTAAGTATTGATCAATTTCTTATCCACTTTGACTTTTTATCACCTGATGTATAACAGTACCTCATTATTATGTCTATTTAATCAACAATTAAACAAGAGAATGAAATTGTTTCTAAGTAGAAACATAACGATGGCGTTTTAGGAGATGAAGAATTTAAATCGGTTTCGGATCGTCAAGGAGATCATCTCCAATAGCAATAGTGTGAGTCTGTTTGATTTAAGCTTATAAATTTTCTATTTCTAGGATAACTTTAATGGTAATAGAGAGATTTTTTCTAATAAAATTCATAACTTTATGGAGATTATGGATCACAAATGAAGCAGAATAATTTTTGCATAAATAAATTTTGAACTCACCTTATGCTTTTCTTTCTGCTCAAATTGTTTTTGATGTTTTTCTATTACAATTATAAATGACTAGAATATTTCATAAAATAATTCATTTGTAAGGTGAAGAGATCGATAGTGGTTCATTGAAGTAGAAGCTGGGGACTGTCCTTCAACTATGACAGAAAAACTTAGTTATCGTTTGTTGTTTGTTATTTGTTGTTTGTTGTTTGCTGTTTGCTGTTTATCAAATGGCTAACAAAGGTGATTGTTACGGGTTGATTCGTATGGTCGTTTCTTTTAAAGCATTCAAGTGTTATTATTCTATTTCATTTATTACTATTCTCAAACAGTTAACAAGTAATCACCAATAATCTTCATTTTATTTCAAATACTTCAATATACTTTGTTTTCTGATGATTTGAGGATATCTGAGGAAATCAAAGTTCAATTGCTTTTTCATTAACAAATTGTTGATTGAAAGAGGGAAATTTGAGGTCCTGTCGTTTGTCATTTTTGGATAAAAACAAGCCGATCTATTCAAAATCACCCATAGTTTACTTCTATGAATATTTTTCGATCTTCCTTCTATTTTTCTGCTTCTTTAGCGTACAATGTGAACTCTATTTCAAGTCATCACGTCATCCTTATAACTCATTTGAACTGCTATCATGAGGTGTTATTAAAACATTTGTTGATAAATTGGCAAATATCGATCGAATGGGTATAATGATTTTCAAAATATGCGTGTTGGGTTTAAAATTTAGCACATTTTAAGGATAATTACGCCATAATGTGGGATTATGGTGTGGAGTTTGAGTGTCAGCGTTTTAATCGATGATAATTTTTGCCTCGTAACAGTAAAACTACGGTATTTAGCTTTATCAATTTGAGGAATTTGAAGATGTGTTATATTCGTTTGTGAACATTAAGTCATCACGTCATCCTTATAACTCATTTGAACTGTTATCATGCTATAATTGTCTTGTCGGCTTTCTCGTGTATGACGTTCAACTGATGACGTAATTGCCGTCAAGTTTACTACGACATTGGTTTTGTTGTTGCCACGAAATCCTTAAAGCGATTTCTACTAGAGAATCGTTACCGTATCGTGCCGGATTTGTTTCGGTGATTTAACTTCCACTTTAACGTGTCTTTCTTCATGTTCGATACTCTCACTTTCGACGAACGCTTTATCCTAATACCTCAAAATTTCCTCAAAAATTCTATTTCAACTCTGGCTAAAAAGGTAATTAGTCTTAATCTGTTACATCTGTTACTGTTACTAATCTTTAAACATCCAATAAATTCATTACTAAATATATATATATATATATATATATATATATATATA